>MINK01187818.1:245-20009 GCA_001735545.1 Phormia regina
ACAATATTTGCACAAACACATAATACCCCAACCACCTATGGTGGAGTAGGGTATAAAAAAAACAGGAACCGTTAATCATTATATTAGTGCTGTTGAGCGAATTTGGTTGATTAAAAAAAAACGAAATTTTATAAAAATATTTATGACCGACCTATATAAAAATAAAAATCCATAGCTTAAACAATGGCTTCAAAAAATCAAAAATGCGTTTTGCCTGATATCTCAGTTATTATTGAATCGGTTTATTTTATTTTTTCAGAAAAAAAAATGTCCGATTGTTCTTTTCAAAAACGAAGTCGCTAGTATATACAAAGCCTTCAGAAACTGGAAAACCGATTCTAAAACTGTTTTTTTTTTTAAGAATATCTCCGCATTTTATGAACCGATCTTGCCGGATTCCAATAGCAAAACTTTCGAAAGGATTTCCAATCGTTTGATATATATATTATATATTTAAGTTATCGCTGGTCTTCATAAACGCCATTTCAAACGACACACGTTGTCATTGGATACATGTTATGCTAAAACACGTTAATGAAAGTTTTATAACACCATGTGGCTGGCATAAAAACTGCATACCTTTACAGCAGAAAAAAAAAGAAAACAAAAATAGTTTTCTATTCTATATAATTATGGTCACAAATCACAATTTTTTTTATCTTTAAAGATACATGTTTTGTCCGCAATAAAAATTAAACTTGAAAACAACATTCCAGTGTGTTACTTAAACAATTTACTCCGTTTATTGAACTTCATATTCATTGCGTATATCCAATTTGATAATAATGTAGTATATAATATAATGTATGTACTATATACATACATACATATGTTTGTATATTTATGTATAGTGTAATTAAATCACCGTAACTTGTCAAAATAATTGGAACATATGTAGAAGCCTGAAAACCTGGTTAACTGGCTGAGCAACTGATAGTAATATATACAGATAGACAGATAGGCATACTCCCATAAAAAATCCATGCAGCTTTAAATATAACAGAATATTTTGAAATTAAAACAATCATCTTCAAGTTATAAACAAATTTTATGAAAATTAATTCAATGTAGTACGTAACATCAGAAGTTGTTAAGACATTTTTATTGTATTTGGTATTTTGATCCATTAAGGAGGTACTGTGTAAGTTTTCAGCATTAAACTTGTTATAAAAAACAAAAATTCTATAGTAAATATTCAATTTTTATTACAAAAAGATAGATAAATAAATATATGTATGTCTACTTTTCTAAACTTTAATTAAAATAATTAAAAATTTCGTAACAATTTTGCATAAACGATTATAGCAGATTTGGGTATTTCTGCAAGTGACCAGATAGAGAAGAATGTTAGCAAATTTAAATGTGAATGACGCATAATTGCAACCTAAATACATATGTATATGCGTGTATTTAAAACTACTGCAAGGTGTAAACAGTTAAACTTTTACGTCAAATTTAAATTTTTTAATTCTTATTTTACTTTCATTAATTATTACTATTTTCCTATATTAAATTGTATATTCTTTTTATAGATGACAATGAATATATGGCATTTGGTATTTCACCGGACAAGGATCGCAGTGTTATGATTGGATCTGATGTAGCTGTCAGTTGGGTTGATAGAGCATCTGGTAAGGGTTATGCCATTGACTACTACCTTGAAGATAAATCGCAGTGTTCAGGTAAACGTGGTAGTTGTCCAGATGTTAATATCGAAGATAATACCAATTCCATACGTTTACTTAATGCTGCCATGGTAAATGGTTATTCGATTGTCACCTATCAGAGATCATTGAATGCCACGGACAAATTAGATTTACCCATATCAAGAAATGGTTTTGAGGCCATTGTCTGGGGTATAGGTCCTTTGAATGAACGTAAAGAAACATCATTCCATTCGCATTATAATAAACGTACACACTATATTGATTTCGGAAGACAACCAACATGGAATTGTCCGACGCCAGAAGGTCAGAAGCCTGGACAGGATGATAATGATGATGAAGATGAGGATCAAAATCAAGAACAAAGAAAAGGTTATCCACCAGCCACAAAACCCGTAAGGGGAGAAGGTGTACCCGAAGAGGAATATTATGATAACAATAGAGCGCAGGCTTTACAGGGAGCAAATCGACGTCAAGAAAGTACTAACACAAGATTAGCACAAAGACGTCCAGTACCTACGCCTAAACCAGTTATAAGTGAAAATGGTGCCTGGGATATTCCAGCTATACAATGTTATGAACCAGAAGATGGTGTATTCTATGCCCAAATGGGTCCAACTGGAGGCAAGCATGGATATTCAGCTATTACAGGTAAGTATTTAGCTTAACAGATATCAGATTGTTATTAAAATGAGCTGTATTTATAAATTTTATTTAGGTCACGTTGGCTGGGGCATTTCTTGGTTCATTAATGGACTTTTGATTCCTGAAATCCATGTTGTCCGTGGTAAAACGTATACATTCGTTGTTGAAGGTGGTAATAATCCTGATGTACCTGCTAAGTACCATCCCTTCTACATAACTGACGATCCAGTAGGTGGTTATGAACATAAACGTGAAGAAGAGAAAAAGGTACGCTAATTTAGTAAGAGAAATATATTTGCATGATTTTAAATCTTGAATTTCTTTATTAGAATATACGTATATTTGCTGGTGTGCACAAATCTCGTTCGGGACAAGTTACTCCCACTGGTGTAGGTCGTTTGTGCAACTGGACTCCCGATATTGATGGACCACCAGCCGATGATTATCAATCGTTTGGAGCCTATCAACGTACCTTAACATTGAAATGTGATCCCGGTGAGCCTGGTGTAATAACCTGGAAACCAGATCAAAACACACCCGATACTGTGTACTATCACTGCTTTACACATCGTTACCTTGGTTGGAAGATTCATGTACATGATACGTGTGATGATGCCCGTTTTGCAGCCTCGGAAAAACATGCAGTACGTGTGCCGGCACCCGTTGCTGTACAGGAACCTGATGAACAAGCTGCAGAAGCTTCTATACGTCATGAAACAAAGGTCAGCCCCAACGATAATTTTTTGTTAAAGCACCAAACAGATTTAATTAAGAATCACAATATGAACGGAACTCCGCCGAAATTATCTTTTGAAATAACAAAATCAACGGAAATTACTAAATTGATTTCAGATGGGATCCGCGCTGCTGAGGCTCTCGAGGATAGCATATTGAGGAAAAAACAACAACAAGAGCAACTGGCAAGTGGATTAGTGAATCAAAGTTTATCCAACAATTACATAGTCAATAGCAACAGCAAAAACAACAACCAAAACATGAATAGTGCTAACGGAAGTCCTTCTGTGGGTACTAGTGCCTCCTCTTCCACTTCCTCTTCAAATCATGATGCCCCTAAGACGTCGCAAAAAGGTTCATCCCATTCCTTGGTGCCGCCGCAACAACCACATATATCTACCAACCTACCAGAAACTCTGCATGGCGAAACTAATTTACAAGAATTTTTAAATTCATTACAGCCCTCATCTTCACCATCTCAATCACTCTCATTAGCACATTCAAACAATAGACAAAAACCAGTTTTATTAGCCACTCACTTACATTCTCATTCAAATACACCATATAACAATAATCATTATCATCTGGCACAGCCACCATATCATTCACCCAATAATATAACCAACAATTTACCTTTACAAAATTCACAGAAACCAATAGGACTTTCCGAATTTTTAAGGCCACCTTTTAACGCTCCTCTTTTCCATCCAGTCAAGTTGCCAGGTCGTCGTCCATATCCAGGACCCATTAAAAAAGTACCCGCCTCGAAACCAATTTTGCCACAACAACTACCAAGACATCCACCAGGTATTGCTGGCCCATTACCACAACCTTCGGTTATAGTTAATCACTATCGCAAACCGGTACCAACTTTATTGAGACCTTTTATTAAAGACAAACCGTTTCCTTTACAGCCTTTGGCGGCTTCAGTTCTTCTTTTGGGTCAACCAACCGAATTGACTAATATGCGTAAAACAGATAATTTGGCTCATATGGGTAAGAAACCTATCATTCCAGTGCCATATGCCGATCTTATACCTCAAGGAAGTCTCACAAAACCGGCTTATAATCAAAACAATTTGGAAAAAATAAAAAACAAACCAATTTCATCTAATAAAATTGCTGCAGACAATATAAAATTCCATGAAACATCCACAGCAACTACAAAGTCAACAAACGGATTAAGTCCCGTGGGTATTTTTAAAGATCCATTCGATATGCAGGAAATTAAGGAGGAACCTACCGCTGCTGAACTAGCCACCATGAAACCTGCTATTAATGAAGGATTTAAACCCGATACTGTTATAGTTGAAAGTGGTTTTAAGCCAATTTTACGACAGGATGGTCCTATTCCACCTCCTGAGGTAATGGAAAAAATTGCAAATCGTCGAGAAGATCCAGGCCTAGAAATTGATGAAGCAATGGAAACGGATACTTTATTCTTAACATCTCAACAGCAGACGCAAACTCAAAACTTTGAACCGATGTTTATTCCATCTCCTCCTGACAGTACAAATGCCACCATTATAATTCGAAAAACTTCAGGTGTTCAAAATTTACACGAAGCACATCTCTCACATCCACATGTGGTACCACAATCTTCTAACTTGATAAAGGACTTTGCATACAATAAACCGATTAGTTCAATGTTAAAGTCAACCATCAATCTACCAGAAGCAGCCCAATTAAGAAACGTCTCATTGGAAGATATTCTCAATGAGTCAAATGAAGGGGAAGATAAACAAGATAATATACAAAATAAACTGGAAGAGTCTACAACTCAAAAACAATTGACAACAAAACAACAAGAAGTAGTTATTAAAGACATTTATCCATCTGAAGATTATTTAGATATAGAAAACTTTCAACATGAAGGAAAACTTAAACACATCCCCACAACCACGATCAAAGGTGCCAATGAGAAATCTAACAATATCCAATCAACTACTCCTAAAGAAACAATCTTAAAATTAAGTAGCAGTAATTCCAAAAAAATAAATAGTAATGATAAATCCGATTTAGATAATATTGAATTTGAACACATCTCCAAAGATTTTGAACAAAATAAAGGCGAAGGGAGCGAAAGAGAAGAAGATGACGACGACGGCGACAACAACAACGACGATGACGACGATGAATATTTGTTTGATTTTGATCAACCAGAAGCCCAGGCAGCAGAACGTATTGATACATACTATTTGCCGCCCGATAATCGTAAAATTCCCCATGCCAATATACCAAGTGGTTCTGTAATAACCTATGATGGTAAATCAGTAATGGATAGTTCCTTGGTATTGCCGCCTAAATTAGACACAGAACGAGATGATTCTTTACAACCTCGCCTTTTTAATGGCAACGGTAGAGGTCTTTCAAAATTACAACAACTAATAAGAAGTACACCTCAAGTTGTACCATTTCGTGGTGAAATACCACCTTTGTCACACGATTTAAGTCCAGCAACCACACAACGTTCTCTACAATCTAATAACAAATACAATTTATATGCATCATCATTGTCTTCATCATCATCATCATTATCACCATTAAGACCATCTCAATCAACTAAATTACAAATAATAAGAAATAATAGCAATTAATAAATTAATTCGTTTACTCATCTTCTATACTATCATTAGACACATTTGTATCGTTTCTTGTTTTTTTTTCCTCTACTTATTTTTTTAGTCCTTATAGGTAACAATCTCTATTTCTACGCTCATCCACGAAATACTTCGAAACTTGCCATCTTCACTGAGAAGGACGTCCGCCTTCTACTTTAATAAATAATATCAGTAATAAATTAACTAATCCATAAACAAATTATTAAGTAATAATTATATTTATACATTTAAGTTTTATTTTTTATTGCATTAAAATCATATTTTTTAGTGTTTTTATACAACTTGTAGAAAATTGTGTGCTAATTATAAAATTCATATGTTTGGAATAAATAAACATACAGACATATGAACTTTATATTATACCGTATGTAGGTACATTTAAATATAAGAAAATACATATGTATATTGTACTTATAAATAAATAAAATATTTTTAAAACTACAACTATAACTCTTTTTTCACATATCAAGGATATCATGGACGAAAATATAATCATAAGAACTCTAGCTTAAACAAAACAAAATTTTTGTTTACGACCTCAATTCTGTTCTAAAGTATTTATAAACGAGAGATGAAGGATATGATACCCTACACCATTAGCTATGTGTTCCAATATTCGGGAAGGAACCACTTTTTGGACCTATATTTGTAATAAGTGAAAAATAAAAAATACTATTACAGAATATTACGTCGGTACTAAGATTCACATGTTAGGTTATGCACTTTTTGGTGATTCCCGAAATTGGGGGTTATATGGAAGCTATCATGAAATTTTGTACTGCCACTTAAAATTATATAAATGTTATATTATATTAATATTAACTTTTATGTGGGATTTATGCACGTTAAAGTGATTTTCGAAAGAGGGGTTCATATGGTAGCTATGGTAAATTATGGACCGATCTTCATGAAATTTGGCACATGGATTTATGCTTACATAAAATTTATTCATGTTAAATTTCAAAAAAATATTTAAACTTTTAAGGTATTTTTGAGTGTTAAAACTCTATTCCGGGAGAACAAAATCAATAGGCTTCGTCCTTGTGTCAAAAAAATAATATGTTCAAAATTTCATCAAATTATCTCTAAAATTAAGATCTGTACTTTACGCACAAGTTTTACATGGACAGCCAGCCAACCAGACGGACGGACGGACATGGTTAAATCGACTCAAAAAGTGATTCTGAGTCGAACGGTATACTTTATGGTGGGTTTAGGAAAATTTTTTCTCGGCGTTACAATATTTGCACAAACACATAATACCCCAACCACCTTTGGTGGTGTAGGGTATAAACACTTACTTCTTTAAATAAACTTTATTACATTTTCTTATTTTTCCCAATTTAATGCTCACGTACAGTGATTATAAAAGCCTAAACAATCATCCTTACTGCTTGAAAGTCAGAATGCTAAATTATATTTAAGCTGTATTTACACGACTTTTTCATTGTTCGAATAATCAAATAACTTGAAAATATAGTTTTGAACTCGAATAATCGAGAATAGAAGACACTAGCTTCTTACATTATTTTAAGAACTAATGTCAAAATTTATATTGAGAATGGAAAACTAAATTGACGACTTTTTAATTTTTTATCGTCAAATTGAAGATTTAAGTGAATTTTATCTGATAGCTCTATTTGGACCACACTTTATTTTACATAAAGAAGTTGAGCGATTATTAATATAAGAAACAAGTTTACATGCTTAACTTAAAGTCTAAATTCCTTCTATAATACAAATCCTATATATCATATCCAACCGGCAGATCCACTAAAATTCTCAACATTCTGTTTGTCGATTAATCAAACAATTAATATTCGAGTAAATACCCTACTGCTACCACAATCAGCTATTCGGCTATGTGATAAAAATCACGCGAATTTTATTTTACAGGCGGTTTGAAAACCGCCTAATTTATTTTAGTATGTGATGCAGTTTACGCATTTTACTTGTTCTGTTTCTCTCAATTTGTTCAGCTAATTCTATTAAATTTTAAATTTCATATTTTAACTTAAAATTAGTAGAGAATATTCCAGTTTTTATCGAAATAAGATGAAAACATATTAAATTTTATTTGTACGCCATATTTACTGTTTTTTGAAGCCGTAAAATAGACAACTTCAACTTTAAGATTTGAAATCGCCTAATTTCTTGTGATTGTGTACCACACCTATTATGCGATTTGAAATCGTAATTGCCAATTTTAGAATGCACTTATTTTTATGGAGTTCATTATATTTAGTCAGCAGCTGTTTCCATTGTTTCCTATTTTATTTAGCCCTGTTTCTAAAGCCCAAAATACAATAGCACGTAGGCAGCAGCACTTTGTGCTGACACAATCAGCTGATATTTTAGAATTGCACTGTTTGTTATGGAGTTGTTTACATTTGGTCAACAGCAGTTTGCAGTGCACCGTTTCTAAATTTTCTGCGCTGCATTCATATACAGAAAGAGAGAATTAAAAAAGATGGTAGAATAGTACTGTTTTTTGTATTTGAAAGGATAAAAAACGGATGATTTTATCAAAAGAATTGAATATACCCGGTAAATATATTATTTATCAACAAAGAAAGTATCAAAATACAACTGTGTAAGCTGTTGCTGCTTACATCCAATGTAATTAAACCGACAGTTTATACTAACAGTGAACAGCTGATTGCTTGGGCTTAACTTTGGTATTAATGAATTTTTTTTAAATTATTATTTTGTTATAAATTATTATATCCTGATATTTTTTGGAGATGTATATGTCTACAATTGTGTCATTATTTCATATGACCGCAATAAAAACAATTATTTTGCACAGTTTTTGACTGTTCCTAAAATAATGGAATTTCATAATTTGTTTACTATTTATTTTTTACAAAACATAATATATTTTATTTACAAAACAAAATATTAATTGAAATTACCATCTATTTTTTATATCATGTTTTTAACTATGTTTTATTTCTGACAAAAAGAATGCTGGCTATGAAATAAATAGTTTAATATAAATGTCATTTTTCAAAAATTGCCATAATTAAAGATATCATTTTCTTTACATGGCAATGCTTTAAAAATGCATAATTTGACATTTTGCTTTGCCGTCACGTGCATTTGTAAACAGCTGCAATATAATAAATAAGATAATTAACAAAAAAATAATGTCAGGTTTCCAACATTCGGTAAAAGTGCCCACACAATACAAGAGGGTTGCTGCCATATTAAAAACTGCATTAGAAAATCGTCAGAAATCTTTAAAAACATTAATTTATGAAGAAAAACATGCTGTAAGTATAAAAGGCGAATAAAAGTTGGTAGTAAACACGTGTTATAAATTCACAAAACTTTGTATTTTGATCTTTACAGCGCATTGGTAGTATGCAAGCTGTCTTAAAACTCTATATAGACAATCGTGGAGCTATAGATGCTGCTATTGAACAAACGAAAATCTTAGAGGAAAATCCTCGATTAAATCCAGCACTGTGCAAAATTCTTGTAACTGAGCTAATATTTGGACGTAAAACCTTAAACGGTGAATCAAAGCCTGTACAAACTGTACGTGAATATAGAGACCGTTTGGCAGAGGCATTGGGCGTAGTCGGAGACAGTAATAATATTGTGACAAAGAAAAAAGGCAAGATCTTCTTACACATTTATACGATTTGATTTAAGAACAACAATTTTAAGTAAATCAAAAGGAAAATGGGCAAAAATAAACTTAACGTACCTAGCAATACTGCTGTCAAACCACAACATGTAGTAGAACAGGAAGATACAACTTTGGATGATTATACTTATGTCAGTGGTGAAGAAGACACCAGCACCTCAGCTTACTTATGGCTTTTAGCATTTTCCGTTTTAATGTTTACCTTTCCGTTTCTTACCTTCTACGGTGTACGTTCTTGGCTAGACGAATCGTTTGATTTCACCACTTTCCAAACAAATTGTTTCTCAGTATTGGCATCTGTCATCGTAGTTAACTTTATAATTTGTTTATATGTGTTTAAGGCCTTTCGGGAAGGTAGTTCTGTAGCTACACCGAATCCGGCTGCAATTAATGAAAGTGAAGAAGCTAAGAAAGAAAACTAAATATTTGACTATTTTTTATTTTACAATTTCAAATAAAGTAGAAATAAATCCTTTTAAAATACATACATTCATTCCTTTTCAATAATAAAATATTCATAATTTTTTAATGATCACTTAAATAATCGTCTTTTCTTTAATTTCTGCTGATGTTTTGTAGATCCAAAGCCTCGTTATGTGCGAGTCAATACGAATTTGCTTAGTCTGGAAGAAGCTCATACCATGTTGGCTAAAGAAGAGTTTCGCAAGAAGGAATATCCCCCCTTTGAGAATTATGAGGATTTCTTGAAGGCCATAAAGGATTTAGCTGAAGATGAATACATGTTGGATATGCATGTTGATAATTTATTAATATTTCATCCAAAAAATAAACATTATTTGGCTTGTCATCAATACACTAGTGAACGAAAGTTTATGCTACAAGATAAGGTTAGTGGCGTAATGTTTTTAAACTATAGAATCACCTGATATTTGAATTTAATTTAAAATAGGAAAGCATTAATATAATTTATCATATTTTTAGGGCACCTGTCTGGTAGCAGAACTTTTACGTCCACCGGTCGGTTCTATAGTCTTGGATATGTGTGCCGCACCTGGTATGAAAACGATACACATCTGCAATGTTATACAAAATCAAGGAACAATATATTCAGTTGAACAAAATCCAGATCGTTATCGTACACTTTGCAATATGACTGAATCTGCTGGTTGCAATATAGTTCAACCTATTAAGGCGGATGCACTCACTGTAACCCCGGAACAATGTCCCGGTGTTGAATACATACTGGTTGATCCATCCTGCACCGGTTCTGGTATACAAAATCGTTTGTCTTTAGAACCCGAAGGGAAATGCCCTCAACGTCTTAAGAAATTGGCAGGTTTACAAATAAAAATGCTTTCATATGCGATGTCTGCATTTCCAGATGTTAAACGTATAGCCTACTCAACTTGTTCGCTGTACGAAGAAGAAAACGAACAAGTTGTACAGAAGTGTTTACAATTGAATCCTAATTTTAAGCTACTGAGTGGAAAAAAAGCTTTACGCAATAAATGGCGTAGTGTTGGCAGTTCAGAGTATAAAAAAATTGGTAAAAATTGTATTTATACGCGACCAGATGAAGATTTAACTGATGGTATTTTCATTGCTATATTCGAGAAATGTAGCAGAGGAGAAGATGAATAGAGAAATAATGATTTTATGGATATTTTATTATTATTAATTTTTTTTTTATATTTTTTTTAAATAAAAAATACCTATATATAGATTTTTTGTTTTAATTATTTGACAAAGCTCTAAAAACGTCCACTGCGGATTATACCCGAAATGCCTTTTCGGGGAAAACTTACTTAAAAAATTTACTTTTTCAGTAAAATGGTCACCCTGTCGTTATAAGAGGCGTGGCTTATTCAAAATTGTTTGTGCCTTTAGCCAACATTTGGAGCTAACTTTCTAGGGTATTTTTATTTTAATATTAGCTTTGACATATTTGTGCTCCATAAAAAAACTAAAAACACAAAAATTACATTAACGAAATTCTGATAGGGCTAGCGGGGAGACTGTTACCTCAACTGCCCACGGATTTGTTTTACATGCATTTATATTAAGCATTTTTTTAAAAACATGAAAAAAATGTATGGTCCAGAAGAAAATAATGGATTTTAAAGTGAAAAATGTTACCACCTTTTTGAAAAAAAAAATCAATTTTTTTCAGATTCTCTAATTAAAAATTGCACAAAAATTGTTTAGAATTTTGTATAGAATCTAGAGAATATTTTAGAAAAATTTTAGTACACAAATTGCGCGCGCCAAGAAGTTTAAAAAAAAAGCATTAAAAATATGCCCAAAAATGGGTCAAAATTTTGCTTTGGTCCAAATATCTCTAAAAGTAAAAGAGATAACCTACACATGTATTTTTTGCGGAGAATTACAAGGACTATCTGGGTGGAACAATTTTGTTCAATCAAATCATAAACAAAATTCCTTAGATTTTTTAAAAAATTTTCATACCCGAGGTGACCAACTTTGGAGGTCCACTCGCTACGAACCTGTCCTCCTATAAATCAATTGTCATACACCTCAGAATTGCCCATGTGAAATTTCATTCAAATACATTTAGCAGTTCTAAATTTATAGAATTATTTGCAAAAATTCCATTTTGTATCCTCATTTAAAAATTCATATTAATCTTAACAATAAATTAAATTCTACAAGTATTTAAAAATAGTTTTACAAATGTTCATTCCTACACATTATACGATCAAAAATAAAAAAAAAATATATATAAATGTTCATGAATATATAAAAAATACATTTATTTTAATAAAAACGTAATGTAATTAATTGTTCAAATTTAATACATTTTTGTTGTTCATTTTATAATGTTAGTGATGACACTTCAGTATTACATAAATTAAATATTTATTGTATACGAGTGTGTAAATTTTATGTAATTTAATTAAAATTTTGAATTTTAATAAAATTAAAAATACACAATTTTTTTATTTAAAAATCTAATATTCCAGGATGAATACAGAAAAAAAATAAACGAATAGAACACAATTGTTCATTTGACAACATATCATTTGGAACAATATTTGATTTAATAAATAAATTCAATTAAACGAAATCTTCCACAATCTCGCCAGAATAAGAAGATTTATAATATGTCATTTAACACTTATCGTAAATTTTTAATGATAAAAAAAAAACATTTTAATTACTTTTCAAATAGTTAAATAGGTAATTAATAAAACATGAAAAAATATAAATAAAATTAAAGATAATAAAAAATTAAAATCGAATTCTCTTTTGATCAACAAATAGAGAAACCAAAATTAACATTATTTTAATATTTAATATTAAGTTAATAAAAATTGTTCATATTAAATTCATAATTTTTCGGATAATTTAAACATGTATATAAATTTTTAATCAGATTAATAGTTGTTAAATTATTATATTTTATTTATAAAATAGTAAATTTAAAAATTAAACAAAATAATTTTGTTTAAAGTTAATAGTAAAACTTATCAACTAATAACGATAACGCATCCAGCGTTTTTGTTTTTTAAAATCATATTTGAAATATTCATTTTGATAAATTTGAAAATAGTTTTGCACACATTTAAAAGTAAATATCAAAATAAATTGATACGTTTTTTTTTTCTTTAAAAAAAAAGCAAAACAATATTGAAATCAATTTGACTTGATTTTTTAAACTTTCATTTGTTGTTTATAGTAGGTGCCTTTAGCTAAACGGAACGATTCCGCTTTAATGGCATCTTCCATTGTTATGATGGGTTTTTGTGGACAATACTTGACAGTATGTGCCATATCACCGGATGCTTTGCAAATTGGACATATATATGTTCGTAATTTAGGACAGAGTACTCTGCCTAAAGAATCACGCACGGCATGAGATTTAACAACTGCTTCTGGTTCATTGTTGTTTTCACAGAAAACACAATGTTTAGCTGAGGTCTAAAAACGCAATTTGGATTTAAATCGATTATTGCAACATTTATCAAATCTACTTACATATTTTTCATTTTTAGTACCATTATAGCGCTTTGGCAACTTCTTTTGATTGCAATTATAATCCATATTAACGGCTGCAGCTGCTGTGGCCGCCGCTGCGGCAGCAGCAGCTGCTGTAACGGCATTTGTGTGTTGTTGCATATGGCTGGGCAACATTTTCCAAAAATTATTATTGAAATTGATATTTAAATTCTGTTGTTGCAACTGTTGCAATTGTTGTGGATTTAACGTTGCTGTTGCAGCTGCTACTGCGACTGCCGCATTCGAGTTTGTAATTCCAGCGCCATTGGTTTGTTGTTGACAATTAACTGAAGAATTTAATATATTGACAGAATTTACACTAGCAGTCGCTGCATTATTAGACAAATGCATACCCAATTGATAACGATTTAGTTCATCGCATATATAACCATTACAAGCAAAATCTTGCATTACAACATCAACAGGAGATTGTGTTAGTTGTTGCTGCTGATGTTGTGTAGTAATGGCAGGAGTTTCTAAAAGAATAATTTATGTATTATGAATAATATTCCTCATTTAATTATCTATGTTAAAAATATTATTAACTTTTATACGTATTTCTTTGTTGATAAATAAAAAAATATACTTTTTTTAATGTTGTGCTTATTGTTTTAGATTTGCCTGTTGATCGTAAATATTCAACGTAACCTCAATATCGAAAGAAATACTAACATTTGCAATCTGTTAAAAGTTAACATTTATCAATTTCTTAGAAAAAGGAAGTCAAAACATAATGTAAATTACTACTTTTTGCGCCAGGTAGCGTTTAAATGTTACAAAATTAAAGCATTTCCTAAAATTTGTATTAAAGTTAAAATGTTAAAATAACATACCATTGCCATTAGAATAGGCCGTTAGCATAGCAAACATTTTAAGAGATTTTGAAATTTCATCTTGTTGTTGTTGGCTAGTCATTGGGCTTCCATCAATATTATTACCATTAACAATGGTTGTTGATTGTTGTTGACTACCTGTAGCAGCCATAGCTAAATGATGGTGAGCTACTGCAGCCGCTGCTATATGTTGCTGGTGAGCTGCTAACAACTGTTGCTGCTGTAAAACAGTCATATTTTCAATACTCACACTTCCAAAATCCCCACATCCAGCGGAGGATGGAGCTGTTGATGTATTGGATGAATGACTAGCCGTTGAAGTAGACGACATAGAAACTGGTGATAATAATGAGCCAGTTCCACTTGATGTTGGTGAAATACTGGGTGACGATGTCGATCCAGCAGCCAATGAAGCACAAGTGTCCAAATACATATCTTGGAAACACTTCATATTCAATCCATTTAAGCCCAATAAATTAGAAATATTGTCAGCAGTTTGCTATCAATGAAAAAAATACAAAAAATACAATATATAAAGTCCAAGTATTATAACTGTTTCAAAATATGTAATTCTTTTAAACACTCTTTACCCTTATTTACTTCATTTTACCTTTTTGGTTTCTGGACTGCTTCGGTACATGACGTCACTCTACTTCTTGGAATAAATAGAATTCCAACAACACAAGTTCCGTTAGATTTTTTCCTTCACTTACGATTTAGTTTAACTTAAAATTTGTTTCAGCTATTCTTGCAATGGTTGTCTAATGTTATTTATTATTTATTATCTATTATAAGATAGTTTTGCATTAAATAACTCTAAGGTTTTTAAATTTAATTAGTTGTAGCGCAGTTTTTTAAATTTATTTTTTGAAAAATATTTTTTCACCGTGCGCTATGTCGTTTTTGCAAATTAAAATAAATCCGATTGGTATTTAAATTCCTTTGAAAAGGGGATTTTATAACTGCATTTATTTTTTCAGTGTTGGTAAACATTTATTATGGGATTTTTTAATAATATTTTATCGATGTATGAGAATTATCGGAAATTTTCTTTATGAAGTGATCAGAATTAATAATCTCAGAGAGAAGTAATCTTTTTATTAAAATAACGTTCAGTTCATCCAATACTGTGCCTAGTGTTATTTAAAATAGTTTAAACGATCACACAAAGTATTAAGTATTTGAACATTAATTTTTTTTTATTTTCCTTTTACTAAATATTCTTTTTAGTTTATTTTTTTATAGAAAAATATTACTGAAATTAAATTTTTATTTAAAAAAACTTTTCGGGGAATGTTACAAGATAATTGAAGATTTTTTAACTGCTTTTCTAAATAATCCTCCAATATTTAATTAAGTTATTGTCTGTTTATATTAAGGTTCCAAAGGGTTAATCTTAAATCGGGTAAAATTGTTATCAAACTTATATTAAAATTATTTTCTTAATTAAATTTTTTATAGTTCATATAAATTGAATGTATTCTGTTGTGAATTAATTCATTAAAGAATTCATTCATCATTTATACAAGTTTCATACCCTTCATTTTTAACATCCCTGATGTATGTATGCATGTGTAAATGCGTACGTAGGTACACAGAAAAAAATATTTAAAATTATTTTTTTAATAAAATTATTGATAAACTTTTTAATGGAAGTTAATTCTATTATTTATTAATATAATTAACTTTCTAATTGGTTTAAAATTATTTATTTTTTAAATAAATTTACAACTTTTTAAGAAATATAAAGAAAAATTTAAAAGTTTGTCTATAAAAATATAGAAATAAAATAAATTTAAGTAAACTTTCAAAAAATTTCAGTTCATTATATCTATTTAAGAAAAAGCAGTAATAATAAAATCAGTAATAGTAGTTATTAAAATTATCATTTTGATGATTGGAGCAAAAACAATTAAAATTACCAATTTCGTAAAATTTTTCAAATGTTAAACGTCTAAAATACCATTAACAGTCAAATTTATGTGTAAACTTGGATTTCAACACTTCTACCTAATGTCATTACCTTCTTAATCTGCCTTCTATGTATATAATGAATGAATAAATATATAAACAAAAGCTCATAGTTATGAAAATAACGTAACGCAGCTGTCATTTTTTAATGATAAAACTTCCACTGACAATGACATTTAAACAGGCATGTTTAGTCAGTCAGTAGAAAAACTTATTTCTACCTTACGAACTAACAAAAATTACATAAATAAAATTTTATTGGGAATTTTATGTACAAAATAATCGAAAATATTAATAAAAACTAAGTTTAAATCAAACATTATACAAAATGGTAAGTGTGGTGGTTAAATTTCAGTTAAAAAATACGGCATATCCACGAAAAGATTCGAAAATGTTGAATAATATGTGAACAGTGGGTTAATGAATAATTTTTTTATGTGAATTTTTAGTACAAATTTTTGACTTTAACAAGGGGCAATAAGAGCTTATTTGTGGGAAAACAATGTCTTCAAGTGGTACAAAATCAGGTGAGTTATAATTTTTTTATTTATTTTATTTATTTTATTATTAGTTAGAGAATGACACAATCCAGTAATGAATCCAAAAGGAAATATCTTAACCTTTCCATAATTTTTTCCAGGAAGAAATATTTAATTTAAAATGAATTTAAAACATGTTTGTTTTTTTTATTTTTTCAGCGTTGGTACTCCCAACCTGGCAGGCGTCCTGGGTTCTTTTCACAATTTATTGATAATATTAAAAATGAAATGGATAAAAATAAGGAAATGAAAGAAAGCATTAAGAAATTCCGTGAAGAAGCCCAAAAACTCGAACAATCTGAAGCTCTACAATCGGCCCGGCAAAAGTTCAATATCGTTGAGTCTGAGGCTCAAAAATCCTCTTCAATTTTGAAAGAACAACTAGGTTCTATTAAGGAGAAAGTAAGCGACGTTCTAGAAGAAGCTGGTAAGACAGAGATCGCTCAAAAAGCTTCAAAATTGACTGAGGAAATTTCGAAACAAGCTAAAACTGCCAAAGAAACCATATCGGAGAAAGGAGAAAAAATCGGACAAACTTCAGCTTTTCAAGCAATATCGGATACAACAAAAATGATTAAACAGGAAATGGATGCACAAAGTATAAACTCTCGTGTTTATAGATCGCCAGCACGGCTGCGTAAACGCAAAGAGGTGGAATTTGGTGAAGACGAACGTGTTGTAGAACCTAATATGGAAGCCATGGGTGTAGAATTGCATAAAGATTCAAAATTCTTTCAATCTTGGGAAAATTTTAAAAATAACAATGCCTACGTAAATAAAGTACTTGATTGGAAAATGAAATATGAAGAATCAGAGAATCCCGTCATTCGAGCTTCACGCCTACTTACCGATAAAGTCTCCGATGTTATGGGAGGTCTATTTTCGAAAACGGAATTGTCAGAAACGCTAACAGAACTGTGCAAAATTGATCCAAACTTTGATCAAAAACAGTTTCTTAAAGATTGTGAAACCGATATTATACCAAATATTTTGGAAGCCATGGTTAGGGGAGATCTAGACATTCTTAAAGATTGGTGTTTTGAAAGTACCTTTAACATTATCTCTACCCCCATTAGTCAGGCAATTAAGGCAGGTTTATATTTAGATTCAAAAATTCTTGACATTGAAAATATCGACTTGGCCATGGGCAAAGTTATGGAACAGGGTCCTGTCCTCATTGTAACCTTCCAAGCACAACAAATTATGTGTGTAAGAGAACGGTCATCAAACAAAGTTGTTGAAGGTGATCCTGAAAAAGTAATGCGTGTCAATTACGTCTGGGTATTATGTCGGGATCCTAATGAATTAAATCCAAAAGCAGCTTGGAGATTAATGGAATTATCAGCTAATAGCCAAGAACAATTTGTCTAATTTGTAAATAACATAATTTACTGTTATGTTTAAAATACACACACCTCCTAAAAAAAATTAGTTTTTAAGTTATTATATGTATTTTTGTTATTTACCAATTTAAAAACAAATTGTACTACTCTAGCTCGGCTTTTAAACTATATATTACACAAAACAAAGAAAAAACTTGTACAAAATATATCCTTTGTCATTATTATTAACCGGAAGTCCGCATTTTCCTTACCTCAGTGACTGCTTGTTAATAATTTAATTAGGAAATATTTTATACGACTTTTTTAACATGATTTTATTTTGATTGATTTATTTGGAACAAATTTTTAAATTGCATAAATTAAAACTTTTTTTAGGCAATTTTAAATAGTTTTTCCATAATTTTTTTTAACAAATGCTATACATATATATGTATTTTCTTTTGTAAATAAATAAACCCTTTACGCCGAATATCAACATTAATAAATAATCTATAACGCAATTTATATACATTTGTATATTTTATTATAAAAGCAAATTTCCACTATGTGGCTTAAAAAGAAAATTATAAACGACATATAAAGTATGTGTTGAAGATAAAAATGTTGATCTATTTTTAAATAAAATTAATAAATATAAATATATTAAATCGTGTTTGATTTAAATAACTATAGTACGTAAAAATAAATGTATTAATGTATTAGTGAATAATCCTTAAAAATGTAATAACATTAATAGGTTTTTATTTTTTGTGATCTTTCGCAAAAAATAAAAACCTATATATATATATATTTTGAATATAAGAATCGAAGAAAATCTTTTTACTGAATGCTGACTATATATATATATATTATATATATATATTATATATATAATATCTATAATATATATATATATATATATATATTACTTATATAATATACTATATATATATATATATATATATATTAATATCTATATATATATATAATATAATATATATATATGATAATATATAAATATCATGTTTACGCCACTAAAAACAAAAGAAATTCATATGACTTTAGACGCTATTTATTTACCACAACAGTCTTATAATATTTCTTTATAATATAATTATTATAATATTTTTGTCTACACGTGGAGATAATTCTCTCAGAGAACGAATTTAAGGACTTTCATGTTACATATCTTGATATAAAAATCTCCTTGTGGAGACGTTATGTGTTGTAAAAGCGCAAATTCAATAGCGCGTAGGCAGGGAAGCGAAGGCTGATCTCCTTAGGTCGAGATAACACTCGCCGACCGATTTAAATTTGTATTTTTTTAGCCGCCGCCGATTTATTCCGGGGACTTAATAGTCATCTTCACGTAATATAAAATATTTAACATTAACACTACACATGTTAATGATAAAATGTAGATCTTCAATTTTATGCTTAATATTACATTTTTTCGATGCTTTAACATGGTTATTTTACATCTTGCTTTAACAAACCGTGTTTAAACATCGAAAAATAACAATTAAAACATCAAATGACGATATACAATTTAACAGTAACATTGATGCTAGTGTTAATGTTAAAATATTTATGTTACGTGAAGACGACTAGTAAATTTCAGATGACAATTTTTGAGTCTGACTCTGGTCGGCTAAGTTCAATTTATTTTTTTTTAATTAATTTATTATTCATCATTGAGCTTTGTTGTCAGTTCTTTACTTTTTCGAAAGTCTGTACGTTTTGTTTTGAAATTTGTCGAAAACTCTATTTTCTTCGTTGCCCTAGACGAAAACGTCGAAGA
>MINK01187818.1:20039-44152 GCA_001735545.1 Phormia regina
AGTCGAAAATACTTTTAAATAGTCGAAAAATCGACTATTCCAAATTTTACAAACAAGTCGAAAAATTAACTGTTTAATAATAAAAATGAAAAAAGTCGAAAAACCGACTATTTACATATACAAAAAGTATAAAATTGAAAAAGTCAACTTTTTGTTTAAAGTTGAAAAATCTTGGACTTTAGTTGACGGAACGTTCTTTAATTTAGTCGCCGCCGGCTGTAATAGCAGTGTGTGCTATCACAATCAGCTGATAATTTAGAATGCACTGTTTGTTATTAAGGAATGGTAAACAATGCCAAAAGTCGATTTTACGATCTACTTTTTTCATTTTAATTTTCAAAATCGATTAATCGGTACCTAAAATCGATAAAAAAAAATTAACCTAAAAAATTACTTTAAATATTCAGGTCACAACTTAAATGAATATTATATTTAAAATATTGACATATTTTGCAATTTTTCAGTATCTATTTAACTAGACTAGGCGTCCATTTTTAAATTTAAACGTTAAAAAACAGACATAAAACGTGATTATCCCTACAGTACTAATGTACGTAAATTTTACATATGTACCAAATCAGCTTAAAACCTTGTTTCTCAAACATGCGTTGATTTTATGCTACCAAAATTTAAGAAGCTTTATGGAGGTGGTGTTTTATAAATTAAATAATTATTCATTTTTACGTGTTCAGTTTTTTAGAATAGAGTTTAATAAAAAATTTGTCATAATAACGTTAACATTCTAGATAAAGCCAAATGTTTTTAACGTAGAACTCAAACATTTCTTCGACGACGTATAGTAATTTACCGAATTTTTAAATTTTAATAATTTTGAGTCCTTTGTAGATCTTCATAGAACTTATTAAATTAACATGACTAAATCGTAGAACAAAAACTTTTCAAGAATTTTATATTTTTTACTACTTAAAGTCGATTTTTAAAGCTAAATAATCGATTTTAGTATAAAATCGATTGCCTACAACCACTTTTTTTCTCCTGAAAATCGAATTTCGACCAAAATCGAAATCAATTTAACATTCCCTATTTGTTATGGTGTTGATTACATTTGGTTAACAGCAGTTTACGGTGCAGTTTTATTTAGCCTTATTTCTAAATTGAGAGCTAGACAAAGAGTGTGAGCAAATAAATGAGGGAGTCAATAATTATAACTGTATTGTTTATAAACCGATTTAGTTAGTCCAAAAATTAAAAAAATTGTGCACATTTGTTAAAAAATGAATTCCGAAACTTATAAAGCAGCCTCATAAAGTCTGCAAACGCGTTGTGCATAATATCTTAGATTCCAATAGACTGATTAAATTTATTCTCTCAGCAAAAAAATTATAAAAAATAGAATTTTCCGTTAAAATATTAAATAGCTTATATAGTAACTTCAAAAAAAAAAAAAAAAATTGTTGTAGCTCATTGTTTACCCATATGACCATAAAAAAAGATTGACCGATTTCTTTGATTCATAAAACCGAAATTCTAAAAAAATATTTTTGACCAATCTGCTCAAAAATGATTTGACCGCTTTCTAAAAACTGATTTCAACAGATAAAACGTTAGGTGGACATCCTTATCAATAAGGATTTGCAAATTCAGTATTAAATTAAAAATTACTTTCATTAAAAATATCTATTTAAAATTTAAGTTTTAATTTAACCTAAAATTTATTTTTGCATAATATAACAACTATAAAAAACGCATTTAAGAACTAAAAGCTTTTAAGAAATCTACAACGACGGCGACTTTGGCTCAGTCGGCTGTTTTATCGTCTGGCACAGGTCTCTATTGAAAACAGCCGAACAAACGAATGTACAAACAAAACACCAAACCCAACAACAAACAACAAAGAAAATCCCAATTTTCCCACGCTCATGGGAAATTTCTCACGAGTTGTTGTTGTAACCGCGTGAGAAAATTCCCTTGGCTGCACGCCGAATGCAGCGCAGTCTCCAATTGTCAACATACGGCAACGCCAATGTGAGATTTTTTTTCGTACGTTGTCGTGTTCGTGTCTGTTAGCACTTTTTACGCTGCGTTCTGCATTTTTCAGTTTTTATTATAATTTTAAACGATTTTTAATAAAAAATTTTAACAAAAACATAAAATATAAATAGTGTAAATATAAATTATACAAAAATATTACAGAAAAGTGTTAAATTTCCAACGAAAAAATGTGAAAAACGCAATGGGATAATTGGTGATTAGAAATTTTTCATTGTATTTTGTGCTCTGCTGCTTCTTCCTCTTCTATGTTAAACTCGTACGCGACTTTACAATTTTTTGTTGGTTTTATTTTATTGTATATGTGTGTGTGTTTTTGTGTAAATGAATTGAAAGAAGAAATAAAAAAGTTTATTGTTTAAACAAAAAAAAAATCTAAAAGAAAAAAATTAATGGTTTGATAAAAAAAAATAAATATTTTATATGAAATAAAAATAAAAAGTGCAAGGTGTTAGTTATATTTATTGCAAGTAAAAAGTAATGAAAAAAGAAATTAAAAAAACGTTGACGTTTGCTTTTCCTGTATGTGGTTGATTGGTTAAAGAAAACTTAAAAGAGAGTGCTTTCTCACTTAAACACTCTTTAAAAAATAATTTTAAAATACTCTTTAAAAATAATCATGGCATATCTTTTTGTAAAATTAAATTATACGAATTAAAAAACAAACATCAACTTAACAGATAATTCCATAGATAAGAATGAAATAAAAATATTTTTTTTTATTTTCATATACAGTACATATAGTTGAATGCCAAAAAACCGTTACAATATTTTCCCATCTAGTATTTGGTACCACGAAATATAATAAAAATTTTCCCTTCAAAGTAATTAGACAGGAAATCAATTACAACAACATAAAAGACAAATATACACTTTGTATGAGTTTATTTGTTGTGTGTTCCTAAAAGGCGGAAGGAAGAAGGAAGGGGTGCCTATGCATTCGTTTATATTTTATTTGCTCAAAATGTATTTTTCCTTTCTACACAATACCATTTTATAGTTAACATTCAATTTACTCTACTCTTAATTGCATCTCTTTCTCTCTTATGGTGTGTTTTATTCGTTTGATGTTGTTATTTTACTTATGTGTGTTTTTTTTTAATTCACAACATTCTGTTGTGAATTAAAAAAAAAAACACAGCCGTTTTGCCACACGGCGGCTGCATTTTGAGTAATGTATATTTGTGAACATTCATATAATATTAACGAAAGAAAAGTAGTCATGTATAGGGTAACCATGATGTTTAAAAATTACATTATATGAGCAAATACGATAAATTGCATATAATTTCCCAATGACCCACTGTGGGTTGTAGTTCTATTTTAGTAGTTTATTTAACCTAATTTTAAAATGAAACGATATGTCAATTACATAATTGTTTAAAGCCATACTTTAAAGCCGACTCAAAATAGCTTTTATGATAACTTACAATCACCATCATAAACGCATAGTATCACAAGGTTATTATAATAAGATTAAAGAAAAAATGGATTAGATGGTCCCAAAAATTGCAACTATATTTAAGTTTTGAAGTGATATATCATAAGTAAAAAGTATTTTTATTTTTCATGATCAAAACATGGGATAGTAATCAAAAATTTTACAAAATGAAAGCTAATAAAATTTGTATTAAAACCATCCCGAATTATAAGCGTATGGATTAAGTGATAACATGTTGTTTTCCAATTATTCAATTCAGGTTCTTTAAATACCTACTAAAATCTTCATGTCTCTCGACGGAAGTTAGGTTTTCGTTTTAGAACCATTCTTCATTTGTCTAACTTTCTCAGAATATTGTGTATTGAAATATTTTTTTCAACCGAACAAATTGACCACCCCTCATACACATATATATGTATATATGGCAGCTCTGCCTTAAAGTTGAAGTTGAGATGTTATATTTGCTGCCTCTGAGTTTATTCTACAACGAAAACAACAACAACTATATCACTATTATAAGAGCATGTACAATATCAAAAAGAAAAAATCTAACCAGATGTATATTGGTGTAGTACCGACCGACCAATCAACCTTTTATTCATCATCTTGTTGTTTTTTTACTTACGCTTTTGACTGGAAGTGACGTTGGATGGATATGATGTGTGGGTTTTCATTGTTATTGTTGTTTCTCTTGTAATTTATGTTTAGAAATTAAGGGTAAATTTAATTATAAAAATTTAAAAAAAAAATATATATATATTTTTATTCAAAATTTTGTCTTAATAAAATTTTATATATTGTTCTTCTTATTTGTAAATAAAGTTATTTGTAAATAAGAAATTGTAACTTTGTAAAAGAAAAGTAATTTTCTTTTTTTAAAAATTGTTGAATATTTTTCCGATAACCCTCTGATGAAATCATTTTGGACTTTATACATACAATTTTTTTTAATCAAAAATGGTTTTCGTGAGTTAGTAAGCTGCAACAAAAGAATTTAGTTTTTATCTCCCAATTTGAAATTCTTTACCTTGTTGATAGTTTTGCTTTCAAGAAAATGTTGTGTAGTGACAATGTTGCCAAAAGAGAAAATTGTCTGTTGTCTCCTAAAATTTAGCTCAATGTTCCTGAAAATACCCATCTTTATTCCCAAAATATTTTTATAAACAATTTAAGATTACCTGATGAAGATTCTTCTTGAATTTTTATGAAAATGTGAAATATATCTTTAAGATTGTTAGAAGCAATCACAATTTAATAAAATTGTTTGTTTATATTCAAATCCCAATTGTTCAACATAACATAAAAACTTTTTATATAAATTGCTCGTTTTGTCTTAATTTATTTTTAATGTGTATAAAATGTTAATGCAGCCTAATATTTTTTGAAAAAAAAGAAAAAAAAAATGATATGTTAAATTTATGAGCTCGTACCAATCTGAAGAATCTTTAAACGTTAGATCTGTCAAATAAAAGGAGTGTTTACTAAAAAACGGAAACATTTCCAAAAGAATTGCATGTGAAAAAAGATTGCATAAAATGATCTTAATTTATTACATATAACTATTTTACTATTAATTAATTTTTATTTAATTAGTTTTTATTAAATTTCCAATGTTGCGCTATCGTATTTTATTTCTTTTATAGTATAGCTGTAAGAAAAATGCTTTGAAGAATTAGAATTTCCTCAGAGGTTTTTATAAGATACTTAATGATAATAATATAATGTTGCAATTATGATGATCATTGGCCACATTTATTTCTCTTCTGAAAATGATATTTGTCGATTTTCAAAATGTTTACCAAGTTCGTGTTTAGATTCTAATACAAAATCGCATTAGATCTCAGAGTAGATAGAGTTCTGTTCTGTTTTAAAATTAAGAAAATGTACATAAATAAAATGTATTTGAGTACTTTTTTGGGAAAATTTCCCGTTTTTTTACGTAGATTCAGTGCTTTTTAAAAAGAAGAAGAAACAATTAAACAAAAACTTGCTGATATTCCGTATTGCCTTAAAAAATATATTGCTTGTAGATAGCCCAAAAACAAAAAATGGAAAACATGGTGTTAGAATTAACTTTAGTGTCCAAAATTATTACCATATATAAATAACAGAAAACAAAAGGAACTGATCCCTTTTTTTGGAACTTGCATATTTGACACGTTTTGAATATAAGATCTCAATATGATATTTTGACAATCTGTACCCGTGTTTTATAACTTGTGATAAGTTTTTCATACGAAAACAATTTTAAATTTGTTTGTTAAGTGTTGAGCAGAGTTGCTAATGTAATATTTGAATAAAGAAATTCTATATCAACAAAGAACATACAATATATATTAATTTATCACTAAAATATTCTCATAAAGTTACAGAGCATGAGCACTGGTTATATTGAAATTATAAGTGTATTATAATTTTTCTATTAAATTGTCTCGATATAATTTTATTTTTTAAATACTTTCTTAAATTAATTTATTTTTAAAATAAGCATTACTGAACACGATTCAGTATACAATCCTCTGTGTAATCCAAAAATGGGACAATTTTTATTTTTTGGATAATATTTGGATAATGAAATTTCTGTGTAATTTCAATGGAACTTAATTTCATAAATAAGTATATTAACTTTTAATAAAAAGTCATGTATATTTTTTTTTGTATAAAATTGCTCCAATTTAGAGCATTAAGTCTGTGAAAATGAAAACTTGAATTTCAAAAAAAGTAATCTTGCAATACCACTGTATTTTTTACAGTGGTATTGCAAGATTGCAATAGGAGCGGAATAAAATGTGTAACTTGTGATTTCCATGATTAATAATGTTTTCAAAAGTGAACTTTAACCACTCCTATGAATGTATGTATTTATTTTTATCAGGTAAAATGTTAATTTCTAAAAAGATTAAAATTTCACAAATTTTTAAGTATTTCTATTATCTTTTAACAAACCTAAAACAAATTTTTATTAAATAACAAAATTAATAAAAAGAAAACACAAAAAGGAGTTGTCATTGGTAGAAATATCAGGGCTTAAAAGCTGATGTGGCAACACATTGTTAAAATCAACGCTTTTAGCGTTCTTTTTCAGTGCTTTTTTGCTGGGATCACAGAGCTAAGACAAAATAAATTAATGTTTTTTTTTATTTTTTATTAAAATTAATTAATTTTGAAAAAGTTTAAATTTTTGTGTAATTTTTTAAATTTTGGATAATTTAAAGGTTTAAGTTGTGTAATATGAACTATCAACCCCGGCAACACTGGTTGTCTGTATGAAATAAAGAAATATTTTCATAAATAAAAAACATATACTTGTAGAACTCTATTTTAATTTCCCGATGTTGAACATAATGCGTGCTTTTTTGATATTACTGCAACAGTTTAAGGACCTCCATATTCGTGTGATGTCACTTTACATAGGGTTGCCAGTTTGTGCAGCTAAATAAAATAAGGGTTTAATCCTGAACACTTGATTTTGAACTTTAATAATATTACGAAATTTGTAATATTAATTAATTTTTAATTAATTGAGGCAAGATTTCCTTTCAAATTTTTCTGATAAATATTCGAAGCAATTAACTTTTTATGACACTTTTCTTACGGAGATGAGAGGATTATTTCTCAAAATCTCCTCTAATTTGTCTGAGTCCCACCATTTTTCTTTCACTAACAGGTTTCACTGACTATGATTTCTTTGTATAATAGAAGCTCAAGAGAGGCTGCATGCCTAGCAATTGTTTAATATGGCCAATATAAAATTTCATGAACATTTTTAATTATGTATTTCGATGTTTTTGTTCAATTTCCATTTTAAGAAAAACTGTGTTTCTATTACCATTAATCTTTCCACAATTTCTTAATCAAATTTGTGTGAAAAATTTGTATATAAAACAGTTAATTTTCACCACGTCAAAATTTATAAGCCCAAGTGCATGCGCGGATTTTTTTCGTACGCAGTTCGTATATGCTTTAATATTTGGTTCAATATTCAGGTATAATAAACAACGCAACACGTTAAAGGTTATCACCAGTGTTGTCATAAGTGGAGAAAATCCTTACACGTAGGTATTTTTGTCACTAAATTAGCAACGTAGGGAAAATCAGACAGATTTTCTTTAAAATGTAGGTACTTTTTCTGAAAGTTTAATGTGAAAAGTAAAAGTTGATCACTTTTATTTTCAAATCTTTACTATATTCATATGATTCTATAGAAATCGAAAAATCTAATAACAGTAAATGGTTATATTTCAAATTCTTTTAATCAATAATAGAAAGAGATCTCGTTTTCGCTAGGAAAAAATCTACAGCATTTGGCTTGATAGTCAGATAATTTAATGTCATCGAACTGGTATGAACGTGACTAGTTTTGAAGTATAAGTCTGAAGAAACATTTGAAGAAATATTATTTTCTTCTATAATTAAATTTTCAGACCTCGATAAATATATGTTTCAAATAAACAATGGCAGTACTTTAAAATAATTTAGCTAACCTGCACATACTTAATTTATATTGTTAATTTTAAGCAACCATTATTTATTTGATATTAAGATGTGTTGAGATTTTTTATAGAGGAAAATTATTGATTTGCATAGGGAAAAATCGGATTTTTTTTCATCAGATGTGGGTATTTTAAAAAATTTCCAATGGCAACACAGTTCGTACATACCTACATACATTTTTGTATTTCTATATCGACCTAGCAGTTTTTGTTTATTAATTTTTAACATGTAATTTTACTATATGTAATCATATTCTACGAGGTAGATAATTTGAAATGAAAATTGCGCCATTTACTTCTATGAACCTTTCACTACTACAATAATTCGGTAAAGTTTTTAAATCTTTTTCATTCTGTTTGATTTAGGGTCAGTATAATGGCAACCCTACCTTGCTCATTGGTGACTTATAGGATTGAGCCATATTGCTAGATACTAGTTAAACTTACCCTCCAAAAATGTTCAATTGCCAATAAATAATCTGCTGGGTACATACATTAATATACATACATATGTGCATATTTATGTTTATATGTACGTATGTATGTACATATTTCTTTTGCTGATGTTGTATTTTTCATTTCTTTCTTACAAAGCTTTAAATGCAATATAAATTCAGTCAGTCAGTGTGCAATGCAGTTTCAGTTCATTCACACCCAATGAAAATAAAAAAGAATAAAAATAAAAGAAATATATACTGACTACTGTTTAAATGTTATTGCTGTTCGCTGCTGTTAATATTGTTATTATTGTTACTCATTTTATTTTATACTTACGATTTCAATACATACACCAGTGTACTTGACTATGCACAATACATACATACATACATGTTTAAACATCTGTATCTATGTATGTTTTAAGTTGGAGTTGCTTCGTTTGTTGATATATACATACACACATGTTTTTACATATACATATGTATGTATGTGTATATGAGTGCTATTAACAAGAAGAACAAATAACTCAATACCCTACTAAAATAATATATTATTAACGATAATATTGTCATCGAAAATGCAAAAAATAACGTAACATTATATTTTTTAAATTTGGGGTTTTGATGATATTTAGTTTATTTTTCTAAAAAATATATATTTTGAAAGATCGTGGTAATAAATATGTTTCTATGAAGGATAAAAAAAAACAAAATTAAAGTCATGATAACATAATGACTCCAAAGATTGATAATGTGACCAGCACACAGTATAACAGCCGTATTCAAAATAATTAATGTATGCTTGATAACGAGTTGCTAACTTTTTCTTATGGAAACTTACATACAAAAAGTGAGACACTCGTTGACCATAATATACTATAATTTAATATACTAATAATTTAATTTAATAATTTATCCGAGATATCGATATATGTTCCTTGACTTTCAGTATAAACCAGTGTACTGGCAAGTTTTATGTGTAAATATTTTATGTAAAAGTGGACAACACTAAAGGCCCAACCAAATGCATCGTATCGCAATCAGTTGTTTCAACTTGTCTTATGCAGACGTATGTAAGTAGCCATTGACAAAAATATTCTAGGCAGTGTATCGTAGAAATCTATTGAAATATTTTTACGTAGCTAAAAAGTCTAAAAATGGCCTGTTGACGATTTTGCGATTTTCATCCCTATTTTGACGATTTTTTCTAAAACAAAATTTAGAACTTTTTACAATTATTTATAAAAAAAGGTTTTTGTTTTCTACAAAAGTATTACAATATTAATAAAAAACTTTTAAAATTTGCGTATATATGGTTCACTTATTAGGAAAGGAATACACCCTACAAATCGCCAAACCATTTAAATAACCAAACTAAGAATCCACATATTTTTTATGAATTCATTTAAAATTAAATTTTGTATATCCTAGATGGTCTTACAAGGGAGCCTAAACGCCGTTTTTTTTTAATATCAAGGCTAGAAAATACAATACAATATTTAAATAAGTATACCTTATTTAAATATTGTATTTTCACAATATTCACATATTCACAAAAAAATAATTTATGTTTGATAAAGGTTTACTAACTTTTTGTATGTAAATTTCCATAAGAAAAAATAATAAATAATAAACCTTTATCAAACATACATAATTTTTTGTGAATTTGGCTTTATGTCATCACACATCATTATATGTATGCTACCAATAAAAAATACATGTATTAATATTAATTTCAAATCAATTTAAACAAAATTTTTCATCAGAAAAAGCATCAAAAAATTCACATTAACATAAAAAACATAATTTTCCGTATTGACGATTTTTTTCCTCAAAATTTGACGATTTTTCAATAGAATAGAATTATATTCCATGATGTAAGGAAACAATGTAGTTCAACTTCTTTAAAAAAAAAAAAAAGAAAAAACGAGCCATACACTTTTATGGTTATTGTCCATAATAATTGCCTTCCTTCCGAAACGATCTCTAAAGTTTAATCATATTGTGTTCCAAAATTATCTATTGATTTATCATCCGCATTGCTTATTGAAACCATTTAGATATATACTTCGGCACTTAAGTAAAGTTAATTAGTATCACATAATATTCTACGTTTCCATCCCTGATCTGTGTGTATAAAAACTGAAATAAAAATCCAACATGACCCACCAACAACATGACTGAAACAACTCAACTGCCATTTTGTGTATTAATGACAAACAGAGTATTGTTATGTTGATGTTAAATTTAAGAGATGAAAATAAAAAGCAAAAAACAGTATTATTAAAGAGAACTAAGAAATTCTTTACTCTCATTACTTGCAAGGAGCTGCCACTTTTTAATTTTATTTGTTTTTGTTTCCCTTAAATCAATGTTTTTATATCGAGTTCTTACTTTGAGTCTACATTAAACAAATTTTTATCAACGCTAACATCAAAAAATTATGGTGATAAAGATTTGTATTATGTAGACTGAATTTGTCAGTATTATTGCAGCGTTAAACATAAAACATTTTATTCTTAATAAGGGATTCCCCAATTTATAAACACTAAAAATTAAAAGAGAAAAAATTTTCACGTTTTGAGCTTTCATATTTTATTCACGTTTTAGAAGTCTGTGTAAAAAATTTGTTGACATTTCTGCTCGGAAACGAAAGCATGAATGCAATGTATTATTATTTATTTTTAGTTTTTTTACGTATAGCTCGGTTGTTTATGAACGATTTTTTTATTAAAAAATCAAATTTTATAAAAATATTTATAGAAAAATAAAAATCGCTTTTTATAACTTTACAAGCAGAACAAATAACTTTATAACCTCAAGAGAAACTGTTGCATCAACAAGATTTTTGGGTTATTACGTTCTTAAGTATCGCCTAATGTGTTGACGATGAATATTATTATTTTTATTGAATATTTTTTATGTTATGTGGTTTAAGTTTCTATTTTCATAAGCCAAAAGAACGTAATTTTTGATAACTTTTACTTCAAAATTTTAATAGCTATAACATTTTTAATAATTTGAAATTTCTGACAAAGACGTTTGACGTACTGATTTGGCTTCGTTCCATATAAATGCATGTATTTTTCTGCAGATGTCAGTTGCAGTTAAAGCGAAGGCATTCTATGTAGTTGAGCCTTCAATCTACCCAAAAAATTAAATCCCCAACTTTTGAAAGAAATCCCCAAGTCTGGCAAGCATTCTCACCGCAAAGTTAACTATTATGTTATTAACATTAAAAGAGTAATAAAAACGCTACCTATAAAACAGGGATGATAAAAGCGATTTTAATTATTGTACTAAAATTGTACAAAAATGTACTTTTTGGAGCCTTATTGTACTAAAAGAATATATTCTTTATAGATCTTTATTTATGATCCTACCCATTTTATTTTACAGGATCAAAGTGAACGGTTGGTGTGAAACTGTTTAAGGTACAGTTAGATATCTAAAATCGTAGGAATGATTCTAAATTTTAATAAATAAGTTAAATGTTCTGGAAATCATTTATTTAAAAAAATTGTATTATATTCTCTGTGCTTTGATAAATAAAAATAATGTAGCCACTAGGTTTACAAATTGTCAGATAAGTTTCGAAAAAAAAAAAACGAAATGCGGTATAGTTGGGCAACAATAAACACTTAGTCAAAGCGGTATTTAAATTTCTTTAAGCTCATGCCGTTGCAGCCGTATCATACTTAATCAGATCAAATGGTACTGAAAAAAGTACAATTGTACTGAATTTATCATCTCTGCTATAAAATACACTCATTGAAAAGCAACATTCAAGGCGGTTACTAAAAATGTTAATTCTTCTGAATAGACTACTAACTAGTACAAGTGGGGAAAACAAACGACAACCACAAATTTAACGAATAAAAGTAAATAATAAGAAAATATATGATAATAAAAAACAAAATGTTATAATCCATTATTTTAGTATATAATTTTAAAAATATTTTTATTTTATATAGCAAAAGTCAAAACAAGTGTTAAAAGTCAATTTAAAAAATACAGTGTGGTTTTCCTCGAAAGATTTTCAAAAGAATATCAGAAAATAAAATTGCCAAAGAGTAGAAAATAAAAGAGAGACATAAAAGAAAATTTGCAATATAAATAGTTGAAAAAAGAAAAATAAAAGCAGAAGAAAAACACAAGAACATTTAATTAAAAAAAAACTATATTCATATATATATGCATATGTATGTACAAGAATTACAAAAGAAATTGAAAATTTTACAATAAAATAAAGTGCAAAAAAGGAAATTGAAATAAAAAAGTAATGAGAGCAGACAAAAACAAAAAACTGATCTCACATGTTTTAAGTTTATTGTTGAGTAGACAGTGGTTGTGATTTTCATCTTGATTTTTTAAAGGATTTTATTAATGCACTGCTTATAAATTGATTATCTGCTGTCACATGTAAGTTATTATTGACGATGTCATGAAAATTTTGCAAAACGAAACCACCAACAACAACTCTACGACGACTTCTACAACGACAACGCCAAATTCAAAAGAAAAGCAACAGCATCATCATCAACAACAACATCCTCCACATTCATCCCCTCTCTCACACTTTGTAGAGAAACGTAAAGCAAAAACATTGAAAAATAAAATTCTACAAAATGTTGCACAACAACAGCAGCAACAAGAAGAACTTTATCAACAGCAGCAGCAACAACAACTTCAGCAAAATGACAGTATCAACAACAGCAGCAATAATACGCCATCAGCAATGACAGATGAGCGTACTAAAGCTAACAAAAACAAAAGCAACAGTAATAAAACAAACAATAGTAATATCACTGCTGATAATAAAGTTGCGACAACATCCACATCATCAGCGACAGTTTCAAATTTATTAAAGGATTCCTTAACAGATTCCTCTTCATGCAATAGTGGTAACAAGAATAATTGCAATAATAACAATAACAGCGACTTGATTATTGCTGAAGCAGCTAAAATTCTTTTGAAGAATGGTTTAAATGGTACCAATGCTGCTGCAGCCGCTGCTGTTGCTACTGCTACAGCCACATTATTAACTGCTGCTGCGAATTTTCACAATTTACCAACAGCTAATAATTCCTCCTCTTCTCTGTCAGAAAAGAGTAATTTAGCAAGATCTGCATCATCCTCCATCGCTTCGGAAAAAACAGCGCTAGACGCTTCTAACGTGAAAACGGCTGCTGCAGCTGCCCATGCCCAATTAGTGGCTATAGCAGCTGCCGCTGCTGCTGTAAATGCCACTAATAAACGTTTAGCTGCTCCTCCATTCTCGTCTTCTATTTCAACTTCCAGCACCACGTCCTCATCCTCCTGCAAATCTCCAAATCAAACAGTAAACAATGGCCTATTGGTTAATACTGGCGGCGTACAAGCAACTTCAGCAACAACTACGCCACCGACAGCAGCAGCGACAACAACAACACATTTTACAAAACCATATAAAACTAGTAGCTGTAGGAACACAATGTCCTCTTCCATGGACACTGGTATTATTGATTATACCATTAATTCCAATAGTAATAACAATAATGCATCCTTATCGCCATTATCTTCGTCATCCTCCGTAATTAATTTATCTGGTTCCGCTCATAACATCAACAGTGGCAGCAGCACCTCTAATGCCGGTCAAAATAAATTTCTTAACAATAACAATATTCATTCTCATTCTAATCGCTCAGATATTGGCAGGCCTCCGATATCGCAACATCATCAACAGCATCATAATCAAACGTCAAATGTCAATAATCATAAAAATCCTGTGGTCGGTGGAGTTGGTGGACGTTTACAGTTCTTTAAAGGTAATTTTCTGTTTTGATTTTCTTCTTTCTATTTTGCTTCAATTAGTTAGTATACTATTAAACATTTAAGTGTTTTGAATAACTTTTAACCCTCTATTTTTTCTTCAGCTAAAATAAATTTTATTTTGTATTTAGTAAAAGAAAGTGGTCCTTATAATATTAAACAATGAACAATACAAATTAATTATTTCATATTTAAATAAAAAATTAATTGCAAAAGAATAATTTTAGAATGCTTAGAAATGCTCGGAAATAATAAATTTTTAAAATTTTATCAACTTTTCACTAATATGTATAAATAATGATAATAATAATTCTCCTATCTTACAAAATGAATATTTTTAAATGCAGTAACCTATACCTCCCCAAGTAGTAATTAGTTTCTTACTAATATATACGCGTTAAATATGAATCTGAATAATTGAAAATCAGTTGTTTAGTTATTTAGCATATGTACAATAATAAATATTCACAAATTAAATTTACAAATGTAAATTAAATTTTTCTTTTTAAAAATCTTTAAGATGGTAAATTTATACTGGAGTTAGCACGATCCAAAGATGGCGAAAAAGGAGGATGGGTTTCAGTGCCTCGCAAAATTTTTCGAACGCCTTCGGCAGCAACATCGTCTACAGTGACACCATCAGCAACAGCATCTACATCAGCTGCAGCAATACCATCACCTTTGAACGCACCACTTGCGGCTGTAGTTGGTGGTGGACCATATCCAAAGAACGAATGTTCCAACTCTTTAAGTTGTAAGTAATAGTGAGCATTTGTTTTTGAATGTCTTGTGATTTTTGTTTATTTTCTCATAGTTTCTGACGACAACAGTTCACTACAATCATCGCCATGGCAAAGAGATCATTGTTGGAAACAAGCGGCGCCACGAAAAAATGTGTCAAAAGAATTGACGCTATTTTATCGTAGGCCCGCATATCACAAACTAACAACACATGCTCTTTTATTATCGCACAGAAAACGTAGAAAACCGTATGATATGAAAACACTCGATAATGGTTCAATCTTTGTATTAAATAGTAAAAAGAAAATTAAGCTTCAACAAGAAACGACAGACGATCAACAGCAAGAAGATAAATCTACTCTCGACAACAAAGAAGAGGTGGAATCAAAAGAAGAGATTGAAAAGACGAATAAGATTGACGAGAGCAATGAAACGGATGAGGATAAGCAGGAAAAAGATGCAAAGAGTATTAAGTCATGTGGCGCGGAGGAAGTTAAAACTGAAATTGACGACGGCGAAAATAAGAATAATGACGCCAAGGAAGGGTATGACAAGAGTTCTGATAATAAAACAATTATCAAAAGTGAACAGGAAAACTTAGAAGAAATACAAGATGTTGATGTTGAAATGACGAAACTATCATCACCTTGCAAATATGATGACAGTGAGAAGACCGAAAAAAGTCCAGTAGTTCCAAAAGACACAACTAAAGAAAACGAGCAAGTTGAGAAAATGAATACCAGTGACTATGTTAACGAGGAGGAGACAAATTCAACCACATCTTTGAATGGACATATCTTGAAAGATGTGCCTCAAGAGCAAAATGAACAACACTTAAATATTGCAGCAACACAACATGGGGAGAAATCTAAAACAGGAGATGAAGAAAAAAGACTTAAAAAGCGTGAAAATTATAAAACACGAGCCAAGCTCGCAACAATCGTACAAAAATTAATGGATGCATCGACATCACGCTTAGCAGCAACTGCCCATCTATTTAAGACATCTAATCAAACATCAGCACTTGTTGCATCATTTGCAACAACGCCCACATCAATGTCATCTTCTATATCTTCAACCAGCGGTGGTTTAACACCTGGAGGAACCAAAAATCAAAATTCCAAAGTTTCACCACCTTCTAATACAGCTGCTTCACGTCTAGTCGAATACCATCAACAACATGTATCGCCACGAAAACGAATATTACGGGAATTTGAAAAGGTATCATTGGAAGACAGTACTACAGGAGGGGCTGCTGGAGGTAAACGCAGTCGCGCAAAAGGAAATACTGCAAATATGACGACGTCAAATGCAATACCATCGACCTCAACTATATCTGCAAGCAACAAATCAAATTCGCATTCAAATTTAGGAATTACACCGAAATCAGCAACAAGCAGTTCCTCTTCTGCGGCACCGACTAAACTATATAGCTCATATAGTATACATTCGCTTTTAGGAGGTGGTTTATCTACATCTTCATCATCAACTACGCAATCGTCAGCTAGTAAAAAATCTACAGATTTGCCTGCTACTATTACCAGTAATTCATTGGCTTATTCACCTTATCATTCTGCATCATTTCCTTCAAATTCGCATTTAAATAATTCACCGAAATCTCCTGAAGGTAATAATATGATGGGCGGTGGTAAATCACCGTCAAATTCAAAATCAAAAAGATCTCCACCATATAATTCACCGATGAGGGAGACTCATTCAAAAAGTCCTATTAATAGTGGCGGCAATGGAGGTTATACTGATTATAGTGGACGTCGATCTCCCAGATCAACACCTGATACTGCTCATAATGCTTTTAATAAGATGAGATATACTAGCAGTAGTGGTATAGAAACTACAGCATCGCCTTCTAATCATCATTTGCAGCATCAACAACAGCCGCATCCTTTGCAGCAACAACATTATCACCAACAGCCACAAACATACTATTCACCATATATGATGTCACCACATTACGTTCCGCCACTCTCCGGTACTAGTGCTCTTTCACCTAATGCAACATCAGCGAACGCATCTACGTCGAGTTCGCGTTCACCACGTCATCATACGTCGGCTTTTAGAGCAACAACGCCAACATCGACATCATCAACCAGTACAACACATAACATTCCAAGCTCACAAAAGGGAGATATATCGCCACAACGATCAACTACGGCATCGCCACGTGAAACTACACCACGTACTGTACCAAAAAAGACTGCATCAATACGAAGGCAATTCGCTTCGCCCACGTCAGCAACACAAAATCACAATAACAGTAATTGCTCCTCACCGACAACGACCATTGATAGTCGCAGCGACGAACAGTTGATGAGCGAAAGAAAAACACCAGTTAATAACTACACATCCCTTTCGCAACACCAGCAGCATCAACAGCCACAGCATGTAATGCAAAGAGGCTCTCCAGGTAATCTAAATTTGGCAGGATCTCCAATACATCCATATTCTTATTTATATGCACAGCCACCTAACAGTAGTAACAGTCCACATACTTCAAATGCTGCTGGATCAAATCATCCCCCCTCTGCGATGTCGCCTTCTTCGGCAAATGCCTCGGTAGCTGCTGCTGCTGCAGCAGCAGCTGCTTCATACATTCCAGCCGTTGTGGGTTCGCCGTATTATCATCCCTACATTTCGACATTGGCAGCAATGCGTCATCCACAAATGTGGATGCAACATTATCAAAGTGCAGCAGCAGCTGCTGTTAATCCAGCTCTAATACAGGGCCGACATCCCTCTATGTTGTCGGCGGCTGCTGCTCGCTTGTCGCCACCATATGGTCATAGTTTTCAATACAATGGTGTAGGCAATGCAGCTGCCTTAGCAGCTGCTGCTGCTGCCGCTGGTTTCGGTAGTACAGCTACTCCTCCGCATCATCCATCAAATGCATTAACACATCCTAGTTCTATGTTTAATTCCATGGCAAATAGCAGTTTACATGGCATTCAGCATACAGTGCCAACAATGCAAACAACAGCAGGTTTAGTCCCTGCAACAGCCGCAGCGGCAGTATTGTCTGCAGCATCTCCAATGACTGATACAACTGATTCCAAATCATTAAAGCATAATTTCTCCTCCAGCACATCGTCATCTGCATCATCAGCAGGAGGAGCCAGCATGGGTGGGTTAACAGCGCATGGTTTATCATTATCGACTGGGCCTTCGGGAAACTCTTTGTATACCATTAGCAATAAGGATGAACAAAGTTCAGGTGAGTTAAAATAGAGGATTGTTCATAAATATTCAAAAATTAAAATGAAATTGAAATTGAATAAACCAAACCAAGGCTTCAAAGAATTAATTAAATCTTAGCATAATTCCCTTAAATCTTAATTCTGAATTAAGGAATACGAATTTTTCATTCCATAATAACATTCTCAAAATATAGTAATTCAATCGCTTAATTCAATGCCTTTTATAAAAATTCATTAAATTTTCTACAAATTAAAAGAAAATATTGAAGTAAATTTGTATGATTAAATATATTTTTTAAGCTTAAAATATATGTAATAAATGTCTTTACTGACAATGTGGTATAATTTATTTCACTGATTCTGTGGCAAAGAGTCTCTCAGTCAAACCGAGTACACTTTATTAATAACTACTAAGCTTCTACTTCACTTTTTTTGAATTGACTAGTTCTAGGTTTGAATAGCGATTTGGATGTGGCACTTCATATCGAAAACAATTTGGCTGATTTGTATCAAAAAATAGTCTTACTTTAAAATATGACCAACAGTAATGTGTAGATATTAAGACATTTTTTGAAAAAAATTAATTTTATAAAAATTAAAAAAACAAATTTATCATTATGATTAAAAAATAAAAATTTGATTTTTTAACACTAGCATTTTTATGATTTTTTGAAAAAAGTCAATCTAAAAAAGTGGAATAGAATCTTATTATGCGTTATTTAATTGTTTTTTTTTTTTACACTTCTAATATATTTTTGTATTAAATATTTTCTTTTCAGATGTACCATTAAATTTATCTAAACATTGAAAATTAAATAAATGGTTTCCATTTCTCCCCATTAGAAAAAATAAAATTAACTTAAGTAAGTGTTTATTTAATATACTTATATTAAACAAAACATTAAAAAATATATATTATTATGTATTTTACTTTGTGTACACTTTTAAGATATTAGTTTTTTTTTAATAAGTAATAAACGCATTGCAAGGAGTATATGGAGGAAGTAAATATATGTATTAAAAAAAATGAATTATAAAAAAAGAAAAAACCGAAATTATTTACAGAGTTGTACAATTGCAAAAAAAAACTAATATAAATATTTTTTATAACTATATACATATGTATTGAAAATAAATATTAAGACTTTATTTTTTTTTTTAGGTTTTCATTTTACTTATTTTAAATAAAAGATTCCTTAGTTTTTGCTGTACGAATTAAATGAATCTCAAATAAAAAATTGAATATAAAACATTGTATACAGAATATATACATCCTATATATTTTTATATTAAATAGACTGAATTTATATGCAAAACAAACAACAAAAGTAAAACCCACTGCATTTTAAAATTTATTCCATATTTATATTAATAATTAAAACAAATAAAATCATTGTGCCTTTTTTGAAAATAAAATAAACATAAAAATACTTGACAAAAAGAAAAAAAAACTATTTCGACATACGAAAAATATATAAATATTTACAAAATTTATTTTTTACTTAAAAACAAAAAAAAAAAAAAAAAAAAAAAAAAAATTAAAAAATTTGAAAAACATAAAAAGCAAATATATATTCATAATAATGCAAAAAAATTAAAATCTTGAAAATATGCAAAGAAAATAAAAAAAAAAACTACAATTTCAAATATTTGTTTATTAAAATAAAAGTTATTTGATTTTGTACAGAAAAAATTTGCTACCAAAAAAACTAATAAAACTCATTACATTATAATTTATTTTCAAATTTAAAACATTAAAAAGCTTGTACTTGGTTAGTACAATGTCAACTTTAATCAGAATTTACAAGAAATTGTCTAAAATAAAAATATAGTATAAATAATTTTCTTCTAATTTCTGGCTAAAACTTGCAGTTGATAAATTATATAAAAACAGAACTATTATCTTAAAATGCGATACTAGTTGAACACAAATGAGCAAATAAATTCCAGCGCTGAATTACTTTCAACCCTAATGTAGACCTTTTAAACAAAACAACTAAGTCAAATTTTAATAATATTAATCTTAGGTTACCAGGTTAAATTTAAAATTTATAAACTCTTTAAATCAAATTTTATGGACATATTTTGAAAAATTAATTGTTGTATCTTATCAATGTAATTTTAAAATTATTACCTTTGTTACATATAGCCACAAAAATTAGTCTTCCAAGTTTTTTTTATTAATTTTAATAGTAAACAAATAATAAAAATAAGTTGTTTCTTAAAGTCCACAATATGTAAGTATTTAAATAATATATTTAAATTTAAAGCATAACAAAGAGTAACAAAGACGAAACTAATTTCAAAAACCTAAGTCGGTTGTTCAAAAGCCTAACGTCATTGCAACAACAAATAGATGTTGTTGTTGCCAAAAGAATAAACACTTTTTGTATACAAAAAAAAAAAAAAAAATGTTTAATTATCAATCGAAAAATTTCGCCTCTATATTTATGGTTATAACTACATAGCAAGTTGAAAAAGTTTTAATAAGATATTTTATACATTTTTAAAGTATGAATTGATTAAAAAATTATACTTTAAAAATGTGAAACTAATGCTTTTTCTTAAGAATTCACTCGAACGAAGATTCGTTCGGCTAAATGTGTATTGAACAACTAATAAATTTTAAAATTATTTGTAGTTTTCAAAACATATTTACCTGAACGAGACTTTCGCTCGCATTTATAGAGAATAGTTTATGTTTTTTACCAGACATATCTTCCATATTATTTATTTTCAATTAATTTGATACAAAAACTAGAAATCAAAAGGCCAATTTAAAAAAAAGTAGCATATCAGTTATATTTTTCATATTTCATTATTACTATATGCGAGCATAAAAATGACTTTAGCAATTTTCATAAAAATGAAGTGATTTTCATATTTCTCGCCATTTTCTTAAAAGAAAAAGACAAAGTTTTTTTTACGGCATAATAGGAAAAATAAATAATGTTTAATAAAAAAGAAATGAAAATATTTAAATAAAATTATGAAATATTGTGTACATTGACATAGTGTTTGAAGTGACTTTCATAATGAAATACAAAATACATCATAGTACAATATGTTACCATCGTATGAATTGACTGAAGGAATTTATTTTATTTTATCATTATTAATAATTACAAATTAAATTGCAAATAAATGAAATCTAAAATTAATTCCTTAAAAATTATAGAATTCAATTTGAATTTAACGATTCGTAATGAATTTCATATAACAAAATCTTCTCTCAATAATTGGAATACAAATATAATTGTTGAGACAATTTTTTGTTGTAAAGATGTGAATATATAAAACATTTTTTTCTTGTTGTGAATTCTGAAAATATTGTAATAGATACTGAAAAAGATGCAGCATTAATTCCGGAATAAAACTAAAAACTCATATGAACTTTTCACACACATTTTTTAAGCTCCAAAATTATTTACACAGCTAAAAGAAATCAATTAATTTTCGTTTAATATTATAAAAGCCACCTTATCAATAAGATATAATAAATTCTTGAGATTCAAACACAACTTTAATTAGTTGCAAAAATATAATAACAGTGGAAAAAATGATGAAGAAATGTACAAATGAATAAAAATCTGTAAGAATGCTTGGAACATTAGCAACATTTTTTTGCAATCGTGTAGAGGTAGTTTTGGCAAGAATGTATGATTTTTAGAAATTTTATGATGTCCACATTATATAAAGTGCATTATGATGTCCGCATGATATAAATTTCATTTTTCTGTACCATAATATGCCATTCCCTTCTACATTATTATTAATTTTATTTTTCTATTAAATTTGCTATGCAATTAAAATAAATGAAATATTTCTACTTAAAATTTTATCTATAACCGCCAACTTTGCTACAGAATATATTACACATTTTATAATGTAAATCATATTTTCTCTTTGGACAAATGAATACTGAGAATTTTGGAAATATTCTAAGCTATAATAAATTTTTCTGACAGATTTTTCTTATTTTAATTGAATTTCTCTTTTTATTTTCATAAACTTTCAATAGAGGATTATTCCAGCCTTTAACTTTTCTCATTACTTTTTTTTTAAACCCTAACCATAATGACGATGTAGCATTTTAAAACTTCGTTTAAATCTTAACATCGCTTTGATAGCATCTTTCATAATTTTTGCCACTAGAATTTTATTTTTGCCACTTATTAAAGTTGGATTTGAATCTCAAGATTATATAATATCTAAGCATCTTTTGCAATATTGAACGAAAATTAATCGAACTTTTGAGTTGTGTATATAATTTTGTAGCGTAAAAATGTGTGTAAATATTTTTGAAATGAAATGTTCACACGAGTTTTTCGTTTAATTTCAGAAATTAATACCGCGTCTTTTTCAAAATCTACCACAATTTATTCTAGACATTTCAGGATACACAACAACAAAAAAATATTTTATAACAAAGATATATGACTTCTTTTATAATGTTCAAAAAAATGTTAAAAAGTATAAATATAATTGACTATGACTGTATATACAAATATAAGTTTTCTAAGCAATTTTCAAGTTTTCTTTGCAAATTTTCAACATTTTTTTATTTTTATTATAAACTTTGAAAAGATCTTATGAGACACAACTATTAAAAATTAATCAAGGACTTTAAATGTACAAAAAATTATATAACACAATATATTTATTAATGAACAGGCACCACAAAATAAATTTCCAAAAAAATATAAATAAAATACAAAATGCAGTGTTACATAAAATATTTTCTTGCTAAAACTAAAAAAACTAAAAATGTTAAAAAGATAAAACTATACATATATTTATATATATAACTACTAAACAAATTTCAATCCAAATTTAAGAAAAATAAATCGTTAAAAACGACTATATTTTTTAATGCAATTATTTTTCTCTATTGAAATCAAAATGTACAGTATTTTTATAAAAAAAAAGACAAAATATAAAAAATATAACATAAAAACAGTTTGTTCATACTAATAAAAAGGTCTTTCTATGTTGAAATAATTTTTTGTCAATTACTGAATTATTATTTAAATAATTGTAATTTTTCAACTAAAGTTTTAAAAGACATTAAATTTAAACAGAAAATCTTAGTGCTAAAAAATTATTTCATAACAAAAACAAAAAATTTTAAAAAGCATTTAAAAAATAATGTTAGTTAAAGTTTGATTAAATTTTCTTTATTGAAATACATTAATTTTTTTTAATATTATTATGACCAAATATTATTAACATTGAAAGACTACTTGAAATCTACAACAATAAATGTATAAATAAAAATAAATATATATTCCAATAATAATTTTTTACACAATGTGTAATATTTCGTTTGAAACACAAAATTAATTCAGCTCCTTTTATGTATGTATATTTATTAACTCTTACATATATTTATTATTTACTTTTAATAATTAAAATTTCAAACATCATTTCAATTACACATTTAGATTTATTTTAAATTTCCTTCACTTCTCATTAATCAGCTCTATAAACTCGATGTTGTTTAATGTTGTTTGCATAATTCCCTAAATATTTTATATTTTCTAAAGTAATAATTGCATGTACATGTTAAGTATATAAGTTTTTTTTTTTTTTTTTTAATTAATTATTTTATCCTTAATCTTAATTATAATTTTTGTAACATAATATTTTTTATTATTTTTAGCTAAATATAAACCATTAGTTATGTTTATATTTATTACCATTTTATTATTATTATCTAAATATGTATTTTTTTCTTATACTTTTAGTTAAAATATGTAGCGTATCCCTTTAAATTTCAATTTAATTAAGTTTCATAATGTAATAATTGCTAATGTTATATTTAATTTTATTATGAAATAAATAAAAACAAAGCAAAAAGCATCTAGTTTTTAAACAAAATTTATTTTATATTAAAATTTAAAATATATATGTATGTATGTATATATATGTATATATATATATATATATATATATATATATATATATA
>MINK01187820.1:0-19034 GCA_001735545.1 Phormia regina
TATGTCTTTGTAAAAAGCAGACAATGTTCAGGCATTGGAGCTCAGTTATGTTGTCGCTTACGGTATTTTAGCGGACAGGGATCAGTATGATAATTTTTATAAAAATTTTTTAGGTTATCTCTTTTTAAGAGATATTCGACATAAATTTTTAACCAATTTAATAATTTAGGTTAACCAACAATTTTTTTTTAATTTTTGCCAGACTCCTAACAACATTCGAAATAATATTGCTGCAAAAATCATATAAATATATTAATTCGTTAAAAAGTTATATTAAATTTATTGAAGTGGGAATTAAAAAAAATATTTTTTGTGTATTTTTCCTAAAAAGGTGGTAATATATATTCACTAATAAAATTAGTTTTTTACTTGGGGCTTTATCATCTTTTTAATTTTTTGCAAAAGAAATCTCAATGCAAATTCGAGGCAGTAGCTTGGGCAATGGTCTGCCCACAAGTCCAATTTATAATTTGTAATTTTTGTAACATTTTTTTCTGACAGACTCCTGTAATAAAGTTTTTTGAATATGTTTTATGTGGATTGGGATTTTGGATATTTTTATGAAAAAATGTGGCATTTTTACAATTCTCCCATTTAAGTACAAGTTTAAATTTTACTAAAGTTTAAATATGAATTTTATTATATATATCTAAATATGTTTTTTTTTAGCTGAAATTATAACGCATTACCAATTTCACATAATGGTGTAGTCTAATTGGTATCAGTCTTACCTTTTTGCAACTTTAGTCGCCATTTGCCCGCCTTTTCATTCACATGGCTACTTTTTTGAATCCTTTTTCAAATGGAGACTAAATGGCGACTTTTTGAGACTATATGCTAAATGACGACAAACTAAGTTGCTTGAAATATAGTTGCCCATTATATATTAATTTAAACAAATAAATTAATCATTTTTAGATGTTTCGCATGATCATGATTTAAAAAACCGGAATATTAATTTTATCTTATCTATTTTTGTGAATAATTGAGTTGTATTTTTGTTATTGATACAACTAAATTTTGTAATTTTTCTTATAACAACGATTTTTGTTATCAAATAAACAAATTTTAAGGAGTTTTTTTATGTTTTAAACCCATTGACCCATTTTGCGTAAAAATCCCCTTTTTTGGCGACTTTTTATTTTGAAATCCCCCTTTTTGGCGACATTTTGTAAATTCTCAACGGTAACGCTGACTGGAATAACTTTTTTGATTGTATCTGCTATAGTTTTATATTTTAAGTTCTTCTGATTTGAAATATATATGTATTTCCATAAATAAAATGTATATTACAAATAATTTTAATGTGTCTATAAAATATTAAGGAAAATTTCTTTTTTACAGTTATAACATTTATAGGTTAAATTATGGTCAGATTTGTACTTTCTTTCATGTTCAAATATGTTTTTAACCACATTATTTATTTAAGTGTAAATATTTATTTAAATCTTTGCCACCTTAATAGGTGAATTCTTTGCATATGTTATTCATATACATTGTATTTGCTTTTCCTTTATATTTAAGCCTAGAGAAATTGTTTCATCTTATTTATGACTTTATTCGCATACTTGCCACACTAAGTTGCTAGTTGTAAGTAAATAACATATATAGCCCAATTGATCAAAAGATGGAAATAGAAAAACGTAATTTTAAAATGAAAAATAATATACTCACCATCAAAAAACGCCGAAAAATATTTAAGACCCCATAAAGTATATATTTTCTGGGTCTTGGTTAAATTCTGAGTCGATTTAGCTACATCGGTCCATCTGTTCGTCCATATAGGGTGAAAAGATAAGGAAATTTTTGTACAAAAAGTTCATGGACAAATGTAAGCCTGGAAACAAAAAATGGGCGTGGACCGCTCATTTATAATTTAATGATGGTGGGTACATAGATTATAAACTTTGCTTGTTCAACAATAAGAAAGTTTATAAAGTTTATTATTTTCTCAAATTCAAACGCGATAGTTATATTATTATAAACTTTGGTCAAATGGGTGTTTCATAAAGCCTATTTGTATAATATAAATATGTATATATGTATTTGTTAGTATATTAACTGTAAAACTAAATTTTTACAAATCAATTTTTATGTTGCGAACAAGCTTTCATGTTGAAGAGTAACAACAACAACAACTACATTAACAACAATATTTTTTTATGGTTTGGCACACACCCTGTCTCATGTTGTTGTTGTTGTTGATTTTTTTTCAAATTGGCTGGTTTGTTTGGCCAACAAAGCGGTTCTTCATTTATTCATTTATTTAGTCACTTATTCTTTAATACTTTCTTCGTCTTTGCCGTTGACGACTTATGATATTTATATTTGTTTTTTACTGAACAATATTTCGTACTTATTTGGTTTATTACACGTTTATTTGTATATACACTACTTATAATAGTTATAGGTATGAATATACTCAGTTATAGGAAAAATGTATATTAAAAAACAATGAGAAACAATTAGAAATGAGACTTTAGTCAGACGTTTTATATAGATTTTGGTGCAATCATTTATATTTTTAGCATTATTCTTTTTCTCCGTGTATTAACTGCATATGCTGTTAATGGCTTTTTAAAATTTAGTCATAATAATTATAAAAAAAAACAACAAACTTTTAAACCCTTTAATTACTAAATTACACTCTCTGTCATAAATATGTAGTACATCAGTATTACCCCTTATATTTGATGGTCAGTCAATGGTCAATTTGACATTTTACGTCAACTTTATATTCTATAGGGAAGGGGTTTCATAAAAAAAAACTCTTTACACTGTTATTCTAACTGTAAATTATATATTTCATAATTTTACAACATTCGTTTTTCATTCAAGATTCCTTGTTGAAATTATAGCAGGAGTTTGGTTTTATTACTATTTGTTGTAACTTGTACACTTCCCAGCCATAAACATTTTGCTGCAGTAAAGTTTTGTTTGTAAATAGCAGTCAGGACCTTTTTTCAATATTTTTTGTTTTTCATTATTGTTGTTGCTTTTGGTATTCTTGAACTGTTTTACCGATAATCGCATGTAATTGCATTTTATCTACCACTTTCATCCTGACATGTCTGTAAACAAATAAAAAGGTTGTTAAAAAATGTTTAAGAACAAAAATTTTAAAACACATTGAGTTTATGCTACTTGCTCGTTTTTTTGGAGAAAACTAAATTAAGGTGTTGAATGCAAGTCAGTGAACATTAAATTTAGTGTGTTGGCTTTTTTGGGAAAAATTTGTGCAAAAAGCCAGAGAGTCGACTTGTACATAACTGGAGGAGTAGACAGTATTAGTGGAATGTGTTAAAATACAGTGAAAGAAAAAGTTAGGAGACGAACTTTTCCTAAGGAATAAAAGGCTATATAAGTAGTAGTTAAAATGCTTAAAATTCTGCTTCCATTCTAGTTTAGCTCTAATCCACAGTAGTTTAGTTCTAATTCATTTCTAGTTTAATTCAACCTCCGTTCCAGTTTAATTCGAATTCAATTCTACTTTATTTCTATCTCAATTCCCCTCATGTTCTACTGCAAATCTACTTCAGTTGTGGTTCACTTCGAATTCATTTCTAGTTGAGTTCTATAACACATCGTAAAAGATAGTTTGATTCCAATTTATGGCAGTTCCTGTCTAATTCTCTTTCAATTCTACTTCAGCGCAGGTTCAGTGAAGTTTAGCTCTAATTAATTCTTAAGCTCAATATCATTTCTATTTCAGTTCTAGTTCATTTCTTTTTCAGAGCAAGTTCAGTTGTAATTTAGTTTTAGTTCAGTACTTATTTAGTTCTACATCAATTGTAAACCAGTTCTAGTTCAGTTCAATTCTATTTCAGTTTTAGTTCAGTTAAATTCGTGTTCAGTTTTAGTTCAGTTCTAGTTCAATTCCAGTTCAGTTCAAATTTAGTTTTACTTAAATTTTAGTTAAATTTTCAATTTTATTTCAGTTCTAATTTAGTTCTAGTTAAGTTCTAGTTCACTTCTAGTTTCGTTCTAGTTCAAATCTATTTAAGTTTAGTTCAGTTCTAATTCAGTTCTGGTTCAATTCTAGTTCAGTTTAAATCTAGTTCAGTTCTTGATCAATTCAAGTTAAATTTTAGATCAATTATAATTCAGTTACCGTTCAGTTCTACTTCAATTATAATTCAGTTACCGTTCAGTTCTACTTCAATTATAAAACCGTTCTAGCTCAATTCTATTTCAATTCTAATTCAGTTTTAGTTTAATTCTAAATAAAGTTCTAATTCAATTCCTGTTCAGTTCTAGTTCAAAGCTAGTTCTAGTTCAGTTAAAGTTCAGTATAGTTATAGTTCAATTCTAGTTCACTACTAGTTTAGCACCAGCTCAATTCTAGTTCAGTTCTAGTTCCTTTCTATTTCAGTTCTAGTTCAATTCTAAATAAGTTTTAGTTCAATTCTAGTTCAGTTTAAAATCACTTCTAATTCAGTTCTAGTTTAATTCAAGTTTATTTCTAGTTCAGTTACCTTTCGGTTCTATTCCAGTTCAGTTTCTATTCTAATTCAGTTTAGTTCAATTCTAGTTCAGTTTTAATTCAGTTCTAGTTCAATTATTGTTCTGTCTAGTTCATTTTTAAACAAGTTCTAGATCAGTTCTAGTTCAGTTATAGTTCCAAACTAGTTCAATGTTAGTTCTACTTTGAGTTTAGTTAAAGTTGAGTTCTAGTTCAATTCAAGTTCAGTATTAGGACAGTTTTAGTTCAGTTTGTTTTTAATTCAGCTCTAGTTCAATTAAAGAGAAGTTCTATTCTTCTTCTTCTATTCTGAATCAATTCTAGTTCCGATATATATCAATTCTTGTTCAGTCTTAGCTAACCTTAGATAAGATTTTTTTCTGGCTTCCTTCTGTTTTATATTTATTTTTATTTCAGTTTTAATTCTATTCTTTAGCTCTGTATTAGTTCTACTTCAGTTCTAGCATCGATTTATTTCAGAATTTATTCTGGTCCTGTTTAGTTTTATATCTAGATAAGTTCTATTTGAATTCTAGTTTTAATCTTCAGTTTTGAATCAATTCCAGTTCAGTTTTAGCCCCAATCTCTTTCACTTGTTATTCTAGCTTTGTTCTGTTTTATTTTTATTTTATTTTAGTTCTAGTTCTATTTCTTTAGCTCAAAATCAATTCCATAATTCTATAGTTCTATAACAATTCCAGTTAAATTCTAGCTGCGATTAGTTCATTTTTATTTAAGTTTATTTCCAGTTTTATTTCATATATAGTACAGTTCCAGTTCGGATCTATTTTATTTCTATTGTGTTATAGATTTTTAGTTCTTGTTCTAGAACTATAGAATTAAGATTATATTTGATTTTATTTTCAGTTTAAATAATTTTTATTTTTCTTAAAATTTCTCTGTGTATTTTCATCAGTCATAAGCTGATATAAAAAATCATCTACTTACTTGAAGGTGTTTATTTTTGCATGTAGACCTTAATTCAATGATGTTATGATGACGATGTGAACGACAACAACAACAAAGGTATACAAACCATGTTGTTGCTGACGATGTTGTTGATGATGATGTTGTTAGTGGCATTGGTTCCTTGTTTTGTGGTGGTGGTCAAAACATTTTGATGATGGTGTTGATAATGATATTACCAACTGATAAGGAAGGGTATTCAGTTCAGTTCAAACCAAATGAGCAAACATCAAATAAAAGACAAAAGGGTATTACTCTTAGCTGGTTTTATTTTATTTTTTTGGCAAAGTATGTATGTAAACATACTTAGGTATATGGCTAGTTTATTTGAAAGTTGGTAAATTGTAAATTCGGTGAAAAATTGTAGATATTTCTTTGAAATTATAAACGATTATAATCCACATATTTTACATAATTTTCTATATCTTTAGCTGATATCTTATTTGATTATTTAGTAAAATTTCTTAAAATTTTATTCTTAAAATTTTGTCATTGATTTCTTTATTAATTTTGTAATGCATCCTATTTTCTTAGCTAACCTTAGATAATTATATTTAATTATTTATGAATTTACCCGCTTTCATAAAAACCTGTAGTTATTCCATCAAATTGCAATTTACTTGGTCATCGTCAGCTTATTGCACGCGCTTCAATGAATGAATTTGTTTTCTGTTTGCACTAAGCAAGCGATTTATTTAACCAGATAGAAACAACGGTACATATTTTTCCCGTTTTCTACCATTAAATTTCATCAAGTACAACCCCCATTTTTTTTTTTTTTTGTCTTGTAATTCTAAGGCTGCCTGTTAAACAAGGAAGTACGTATGTTTAACATATTATTGTATATTTTTTTGTTTTGGTTTTAAACAAACATTTTAAATGAAATTAATTTTAGTAAAAGTAAATTTTGCAAAATATATAATTTGAAAAATTCTTTACTTTAAAATCGCGTGTTTGAAGAATAAGCAAAACAAATAAAATACACACACGTACGCATGGTTATCAATTTAACACTCGTGTTCATAAGTAAGAGAGCAAAAAAATAAAAATGAATTGGTTTGGACTCCCAAAAGAAAAAAAGGGGTGTATTTTGTGAATGACCACCACTTATCACTTGCACTGAATTTATGCAAGATATATTTTCTATAGTATTATTTATTTTCTACAGCTGGCTAAAAACATAATATTTTTAAAAATTACTTCTTTTTAGGACGGTCTTTACTTTCTTTATTGTTTGAATATTGAGTTTCGTTTTTAGTTTCCCCCATTGTAATTTTAGTGGCTCCTGCTTCTAACATGCACATGTCTCATTTAATCTTGTTTATTCATGTTAAATTAAATATTTTGACATTATTTTCAATAAAATTTTGAGTTTTAGGTATTTTTTTCGTCATTATCATTATGCATTGCTAAATAATTATTTATTAAAATAAAAAAAAATTAAGATCACTTGTTAGTTAATATATGAGCAACATTTTTCTGATCATAAATTATTTCTTTTTTGGGAAACAATTTATTTTAAGATATTAAGTGTTTTATTTTTATAAATATTTAATTAAACAATTTAGTAAACCTTTAGAATATTTAAGTATAAATATGTTTATGAAATAAATTATGGCATGATGTTTATATTTTATAGGGGCTCTAGTTCAAGTTATAATTTGTTGATAGAGGTGTAAAAAATTATTTTTATATTTTCACTTCTCAGGTGATTTTTTGGATATTCCCAGGGCTACTAATAAAGGCCATTTTATTTTGCTTTACATAATTAAAAACTGATGGAAATCTTATATAGAATTAAGAAGTAATTAAAGTGAAAATCAATTCGAATTAAAGATTAACTTAAATTTAAATAGAACTGGACTATAATTAAACAAGAACTGAACTAGAAGTGAATTAGAACTGAACTAGAACTCAAGTAGAACTGAACTAGAACTCAAGTAGAACTGAACTAGAACCCAAATGGAACTGAACTAGAACCCAAATAGAACTAAACTTGAATTGATTTAGAACTGAACTAGAATAAAACAAGAACTGAACTAAGTTTCTACTAAACTAGGGATGAATACGAACTGAACTTGAACTGGAACTGATTGAAAATTTAAGTAAAACTGAATTAGGATTGAACTATAACTGAACTAGAATTGAAAAAAGAGCTATAACCGTATTAGAACTAAACAATAACTGAACTACAACTGAGTTAGAACTGAACTAGAATTGAACTAGAACTGATTTGGAACTGAACTTAAACAGAGCTAGAATTGAACTAGAGCTGAACTAAGACTGAACTCGAACTGAACTAAAATGGAACTAGGGATGAAGCTGAGCTTGAATTGAATTAGAACTAATTGAGAACTCGAATTGAACTGAACTAGAACTGAACAGGAATTGATTCAGAACTGTGCTAGAAATGAACAACAGCTGATGGAGAATTGACGTGAAACTGAAATTGAATTGAACTAGAACAGAAATGAACTAGAACTGATTAAGAAATGAACTAGAATTGAAGAATCAAAATTGATCAAGCACTGATTTAGAACTGAAATAGATCAGAAATAGAACTGAACAAGAATTGATTCAGAACTGATATAGAACTGAACTAGAATTGAACAAGAACTGAACTAGAACTGATTGAGAATTGAAGTGAAACTGAACTAGAATTGAACTATAACCAGAAATGACCTAGAACTGAAATAGAACAGATTTAGAATTGAACTAGATTTTGACTGAACCACTGAACCTGAACTTAAACTGAACTCAACTATGACTGAACTTTAACGAAAACGGAAATGTACTAGAATCGTATGTAGCACTTTTTTACTCGTTACCCGTTAGACCTTCGGATATATGTTTGAAAGGTTGTTGCTATTGTTTTTCTGAATCAAGAATCATTAAAGATACTGATGATGTGCTATCAGTTGAAAGTGTGCTATCGGATGTTGGAGAACATAGACAATCTGTTTTCCGTAAAAATAAATTTTTAGGGCCACAAAATTAGTATTGAGAAGCTGGTTAAATTATTGTCAGTATTTTTATGGACAGTGATCGCGTAATCTGATCTATAATAAGCTATTGAATAACATCATTATTTACTTTGAATGCCCGATATTTATAGACCAAGAATTGAAGTTACTAAGTTTATTTGAATTCCGGAACATAATAATTGTATAGGAAACCATATAATGGTTAGTATTAATATAAAGGGATCAGCAAGAACTTATCTCTTAGATATGGTCACATAATTGGTTTTATATGATGAACCATTTGACTCATATTAAAGTGACATATGAGATTTCTAGTACTAGTTACAATGGATCATTATATTGTAAAGACTCATGGCAGACATTATTTTCCTTTCGTACAGAAACTGTTTTGTTTAGTGCAGCTATTACTCATTCAGAATAGAGAATGGGTACTACAATACTTTTGAATGGTAACGTAAAGTGATTAAATTTCTGTACATCCAATGAGATACTATTCAAAGATACGGTCCGTAAAGCTTACTCTAGAAATACTTATCAATCAAAGAAATCTCTTAACTTGTAAAATTAAGTAAAAAGAAAACGTAAGGACGTTCAGAATATACACAAGAATTTGTTATTCTCAAAAAGATAATGCCAACAACTATATATTTCATTTAGCATATAAAATTACTTATTTGTATAGCTATTTTTGTAGTAAAAGAATTTTACAATTACTTACGTAATCATTTACTAAAGAAATATTTATTCATGCATATCTTAACATAAATGGATTGCAAGATAATTGTATTTTTTTTATATTTATTTATACATATGTCTTGTTATTTTAATTTGTTTAAACCAATAATTGAATTAATTTAAAATGTATGATGCATTCACTTTTATTTAAACAAAGTAGCCAAAAAAAAATATCATTACATGATACATGGATACGAGTTCATGCTAAATACAAAACTAAAGCCAAAGACTTTCATTCTGCCAAAGAAATAAAATTAAAAAAAAAACTAGTGCCAATTTCCTATACATCTTTATAAGTTTTAAATGCCGCTTTTATCAATATCTGTTTTAAAATGCACAAAAAGAAAACCAACAAATATAGCAAAAAAAAAAAAAATACGAAAGAATGAACGATTGAATGAATGATATTAAATGTGATGTTAGCTTAAGAATCACTTAATACAAATGAGATTTTCAATTTAATCATTTTGTTTGCGTATTAAATTTGCATCGATAACTGTCTGTATTTGACCAACAGGCACACACGATGTCAGAGCTAAAACACATACAAGAAAACTAAAAAAAAAAAGATATAACAAAAAAGCAGACCAAATTGTTATAGACCAATGAACGGACAGACGGACAAAATATATTTACTGTCCATCTGGTACGACGATTTGTATGCTGAATTTTCAAGCCATTCATTTATTTCAACGTTTGTCAATGCAAATATGGATTGCCATCAATGTTATAGCAAATATACAAATTCAAATAAACAGTTATGTTAAAAATAATAGATATAATCAAAGATTTTAAATACTAATATTAAATAAACATTTTCTCATTTTGAAATTGTTGCATTTCTTGGAACCATATAGTAAATTTAAAATTTATCATTATTAATTTTCATTGAAACTATAATATTTAATTAATTATTCATAACTGCTATTATTTGCAACATAATTAAATTTGCAGACAATAATACTATGTTAATATAAATACAAATATATTTGTATGAATAGCAGTAGCAGTAGTGACAGCAGCAGCAACAGCTATAGCTACAGCAAGCAGGTCGTTGTCATTTTGGGTGCATGATGACGACGATAGAGAGATGAGAATGACAATGGTGGCATGAAAATACAAAGATCCATCCATATATATATACAAACATGCATACAATGTTTGTCACCATACAAGTACAAATATAATTTTGATGGCCCATATGGTAAATTGTACTTGAATATACAATTTCACATATAGAAAACATATATGTATGTATATGTAAGTATGTTGGCTTGACTTTAACAAACATATTCGTAGGCAATAAATATTGAACAACTTCAGTGCACTCAGAAGAAAAATATTAGTAGAAATTGAAGGGAATTAGAGTAAAATTTTTGGAAATGTATTCTATAACACAATATGAGGGGTTAATGCATTTGGGCTGATTTTATGACATACGGTAAATAAAATCTTTAGACACACTTTCTGAAACGATTTAAAAATTTACGTGTTCATGTACAAAAAGTGCGTAAATTAGGGATTAGAACTTAAAATATATTTTGATGGAATATTGCTGAAATTTTTATTTTGGATCTAACTAAAAAATCAGCAAATATCATAAAGTGTAGCCTTTCTTCTTCGCTTTAACGTTTAATAATTTAGACATTGTGACAGAATTGTAACATTTTAGGATATACGGAGTGCGAACGAAAAAATCATAACACACATAAAATTTAAAAACTTAGAAACTATTGATCATAGAGTTTTCATTGTTCTTTTGTTTAATTGATATTACACTACAGATCCTAATTATGCACTTAGCAAGCATTTTATAAATTTGACTTTGAAGTGTTAAATAGTGAGTGTGTTTGTGTCAACTATTTCTCAATTGGAATTTTGGTTACGAGTTTGATGTCAATTGGTACTGAGGCTGTCCATAGCAACCAAGAAACTTAAAAGAACCCTTCAATTAGAAGAGGATCCCCTAAGTGGAAAAAATGTTGAAAGCTTAACAAATATTAAACATTTTTTTTTTTTTTTTTAATATGAAGGGTAGCAAAAGATATTAACCCACCGTTAGAGGCTCAAAATCCTTTAAGAAAGGCTGACTGCTGGAAAACCTCTCTGATTAAAATGATATCAAAGTTAGGAAAAGATTCTACTATAGCATCTTCATATAGACACATTAGCCTACTTTCCGGCTTGTAGAAGGTGTTAGAAAAAGGAAATTCTACCATTTTTGAACGATGGAAATATCGTACCAGTTCATTAGTTTGGGTTTTATGAAAAACGCGAGACCATAGAATAAGTAAATCGACTAACGTTTGCTGATGACACTGCAATACTAAGTTCTCATGAAAGCACACAAATAGCATCTAGCCAATTAGATATTTTTCTCCGACGTGAGGAGGCATTGTTGAAAAACTGGCGTATTCGAGCTAATGAAATAAAAAGTAACCATATTACATTCACCCTGAGAAGTGGAAACTGTCCGCCAGTTACACTTAACGACATAAATATTTCCAAGTCATATCATGTTACATACCTCGGTATTCACTTAGATAGACGACTAACTTGGCGTCGTCATATAGAAGACAAAAGACTTCATACGAAATTACACGCAGAAAAAAACATGGTCACACCATGTTCACTACAACTATTTAGTGATTGTACAGCGGTTTCTCTTTAATTTGAATAATACCATGTTCATGATAGCAACGTTTATGATTCCGTTTTATCATTCAACGATTACATACAATGAATGATTACATACAATGGTTCACTCAATCATAATATATATTTCAACATTTTTGTATGAAATCATATATATGAAAAATATTTCTACAATTAAAAAGTTAATTCTAAAACCATTCAGTTAATTTTACAATTTCGTTTAATTCCACAACCATTAAGCCAATATTTTTAGTCCATTAGTTTGTTAGTTTATTAATTCTCATTTAGTTCAGATATGAACAAATATAAATTAATAAAGTTTGGTTTTATTTAGTACGATGAATATACCACATATTGTGGTACTAAGGAATATAAGTATGAAAATTAGATTATATATGAAATTAGATGAAATTAGTTCATATATATGATAAAATGGGATGAAATGTGATTATATATATGAAAAAATTGAATTATAAATATGATAAAATGGGATTATTTATATGATATAATTTGTTTATATTTATGATAACATGGGATCATTAAATAATAAAGACATGATAAAATTGAAAGCAATATTTAAGAAAAGGTTATAAGTGTATATAAGTTATTAGTATGGTTAAACTTCACTAATAAATGATAAAATGGAATCATAATAATGATTACTTACAAAAATACTAATTGTAACCTGGTATCATATATTACAATCATAGTATGTTGCTCTTAGTTTATGGTCACCGGAATCATATTTTTTCTCTGCGTGTAACAGCTTCTAGTTTTGACAATAAAGTCATACTGTATAAAACCATTTTAAAGACAATTTGGACATACGGCATCCAACTATGGAGAACAGCTAGTAATGCAAGTATCGATATTATACAGAGTGCCCAATCGAAGATTCTTAGGACCATGGCGTGTGCACCAGGGTACATAAGAAATTAGAATATGCCTAGAGACTTCGAAATACCATTTGTAAGAGGCGTGTTAAGGAAGCTCAGTGAAAAATACATACTCAAACTACAGATTCACCCCAATTCACTTGCAAGATCTCTTGCTATAGTTTAGTCTATTATATGACTTCGCAGAGCCGATTTTCCACCACGTTAATAGTACGATCATGGAATAACCAATGATTTCGATAGAAATCGAATAGTGTTTATTTATTTAGTTTTTAAGATTTTAATAAATATTGTGGGGACTGAACTAATATACAAATAAAACGTATAAAAAAATTGGTACTCAAGTAATACGGAGAGACCTGCCCATTACTGCAATTGCCTCGAATTTCACGCAGGTATTTTGCTGTCAGTTTAAAAATACAAACACAATTATATATCCAATTATTGATATATTTTTTTCATTTTGAAATCTATAATTGCGAATTAAAAAAACAAATGTATAGTTGCTGCAATAAAATTATGTTTAAAATAAAAAATATTCAACAATAACATTGTTTGCGATTATTGCTATAAAAGTAATTTCGTTCGGATAATCGTATTGCGAAATGATTTTTTCCCGGCAAGCGATATTCTAATTCCAGATAACAAGGTTTTAAAATTCGAAAATATTTTCCTCATTTGTCAATACATGCTTTCAACGTTCAGATATGATGCAAAAGCTTAAAAAAGGAAGGTGAGAATTAAGAGTAGCCATTGGTTAGGGCTTGCTATATAGTCTTGTGTTTAGAGGTCAAGCATAGGGTCTATTGAGTATCATCCTGGTCTGCATTAGACTACTAATTCAAATTGCCAAACAAGCACTAGTATATATTTTCCAGTCCTTTGTTGGATTCTACAAACAAAATTTTTCGAGTGTAATTTTTATGCGTACTTATAGTGTATTCCTCTATGTTGATGGTAGGTTAGTTTTGTGGACATTGGCCGCTGGCTATAAAGTTTGTAAAATCATTTTACACATACACTCAGGCAAGCTAACTAGCAAGCTGGCTAGCTAGCAGCCTGGATAGATGTATACGATGGTACATACGTTGGCAAACTGGACACAAACACATTTTGCTTTGCGCATTTGAAATAAGCTTCTTAAAAAAACATGAACTGCAAATTATTCTCAACATTTATCGTTCGTTATCAATGGCTGCGTTGTATCTGTCATTGTTTGTATGATTATATACGATATGAAATGATACCATATTGTATCACCATGATACCATGATGCACAAACTTACTTTCATACAAACATGAAAAAGATAGGACAAATATGCTTTTTTTTTTTGCTCTAACGTCTACTAGGCAAACGATTGAAGTTTAATTTACACTATTAGCTCTTGACAAAAAAAAAAAAAGTAGAATTGATACAAAAAAGTGTATTTTTTTATTTTGTTTTTGGAAAAATATAAAACTGTTTTTCAATCGAATTTACTTGGTAAAAGTCAGGGTATACAACAATGATCCATGTGATGTGTGTTCATATATGCCGGCCCCACTTAGTGTTTGTATGGGTAAATGTTGTTATTGATGATGATGGTGTGGCATGACATGGATGTGCAAATATTCAATTTATTTGGTGGTAGTAAAATAAAAAAATAAAAATGAAAAAAATCACTCATTTCATTTAGTTTTCCAACGAATTACAAACACACACACATAATAAAACACTACAGACATACTATATGTATATAACATTTGTAAAGAGTATGAGTTGCAGTTGCAATGTCGTCATTTGCCAGTTTGTATTTACCAGCTATTTATCGACATTATATTTGATAGATGACTGCCAAAGTGACTGAGTAAACTGAATGGCACAATGACTAGTTTAAACTGTTTGAAAGTACCTATGCATAGATGTATATGTATGTATCTATGTATGTATGTTCGATTGAATCGGCTTAAGTTGTTACGGGTTGAATTGAGTTGAGTTGAGTTTGCATTCATATGAATGCTTTTAGAATGTTAAGTAAACAATTTTTACTAAAGTTTCTACATTTAGCTTCTTGTTTTCTTTGTCCAGTTTTTTTTATCGCTTTCCCAACTTTTGTTTGTTTAACACAAACTTTAATCAGTTTGTCAGTTGCAAGCACTAGTAGCTAGTTACTTACCTAATGGGTTAATTCTATATTTACACTATTGTTGTTGTTGTTGCTGCTGCTGTTGTTGTTGTTGGCTACTGTTGCTACTTTTAAGCAAATACTATTAAATGTTTCTGTTCCTGCTGTAGTTGTTGTTTTCATTTCATTTTTAAAAGAGAGTACCAAAATGACCATGGTGTTTTGTTACCATAACCAAATACTACTAGTTGAAGTTGCTGTCTCCTACTATTCACTCAGTTTAACCTTTATGGAAAAATGTCATCAAAGTCAGACTGTTAGCAAATAATAATCATCATGTTATTTATTTTATGTTTTTTTTTTTTTTTAATTCTGTAGCTACTGCTGTTGAGAGAGTAGCTCGTTCTTTTTTTTTATTTTTAATTAAGTTGTTTAATTATTAAAATGTTGTAAATTATCTGTATGTTTTAGCTTAATGTAATTTTAAAATGGACATGACAACAAATTTTATGTAAGGTCATGAACTAAGTTTAAAAATAACATCGAATGATGTTAATGATATTTTTTATGAGAATCTTGAACATGTTTTTTTTTTTTTGCAAACAGAAAAAAAATCGTTCTAGAAGAGAATTAATAAAGCAAACCGAATGAAGATCCCTAAGTGTAAATTTTAATTATTTGCTTATTATAATGAACTTCGGTATCCTTCTCAAAAACTGCGTTTGTATTCGGGGTATTGAACTCAAGAATTATACAAGTTCAAAACAATAAAAACGCGAGAAAAAGGGTTACATATGGTCGGTCAAGCTCGACCATATGTAACCCTACACTATTGGCTATGTGTACCAAAATTCTGGAAGAAGCCAATTATGGACCAATACTTGTATTAAGTGAAAAATAAAAAAATACTAATGCAGAATATTACGTCGATAATAAGATTCACATGTATTTATGCACTTTTGGGTGATTCCCGAAATTGGGTCTTATATGGAAGCTATTGTGAATTATGTACCGATCTTTATAAAATTTTACACTGTGATTTATACTTATAAAAATATTATTTGTGTTGAATATTAAGTTGATACTAATATGTTTATGGGATTCATGCAAAATGAAATGAAATTTTCCATAAAACTTATTTGTATTAAATTTCATTAAAATATTTAAATTTTTAAGGTATTTTTTATTGTTAAAACTCAATTCAGGGAGGACATTTGCATGAGGGCTAGGTGAAATAAAGGACCGAACATAACCAATTTCAACAGGCTTCGTGTTTGTACCAAAATAATATTTGTGCCAAATTTCATCAGATATCTTTAAAATTGCGACCTGTACTTTGTTCACAAGATTTACATGGACAGACAGACATCCAGCAAGCCGACCAGACGGACGGATATCGTTACTTTATGTTGGATGTGGAATAATTATATCTATGCGTTACAAACATCAGCACAAAAGAATAATACCCTAGGTTATAAAAATTCTGCAGCTCGTCGTTTCTCAGTCAATTCAGATAGATGCTATTAATAAGTACTAAAACTCTAAGACAACTCTAGTTTTCGTGATATATCGCGATGTAAACAAATTTGAAAATGATTATAATTAAAATGTTTATTATTTAATCATATTAATGAAACATAATTTGCCATTTTTTATTATTTCACAAGTTTGTAAATAAAACCTTTGAGTGATTCCATATTAAAACGGTAAGCAATCGAATGTGACAGCTCCAATTTCAAAGATATTCATTACATTATTTACGAGTAAAAGTGTTTCTAAAAACGTGAAATTTAAGACCCTTTTTTTGGTTGGAAATATGGAGATTTTAAAAAATGAAAAAATCGTTAACAATTAACAAAGTTATATTTATTTAACTTCTAACTATATAAGTCCTTAACTATACAAGTTGTTGCTTCTTATTAAAGACAAAGATATTACCTTCTTAACGATATACAGAAAGTTTTTTTACATCAAAAGTTCAAATGTCAATGACCCAAAAATTCAAAAATCAAACTATTGTATCTCAAAAAACGGTCATTTTAAAATTTTTTAAAAAATTATATATTTATCTCATAATTTTTCTCCTTATGGATATAGAATTTAATTTTGAAGTCTATTTTAGTTTGTTTTATGAAAAAAAGAAATTCCAATTATTCTCAATTTTTAATATATAGAAAATAAAATGTAAATTTCAGTGTCATTTTAAAAATATAGGAGTGAGATTTCATATCAAAACCGACAGCAATCGGATTTGGCATCCCCGATTTCAATGAAATCTGCTACAAGCCTTAGCCTTTGCAAGTGTTTCCGAAAACATAAAATTTCAGACCCATGGCCAGGAAATAGGATGATTTAAAAAACGAAAAAATGTTAAAAATTTTACAAATGAATACATATTTAACTTTTAATACCTTGTTAAATATACGTGATAGATCTCTAGTTGTTACTTTACATTAAAGACAAATATATCACCTTCATAACAACCCAGTTGGAAATTTCTTTAAGACGTCTTATAAGACATTTGTGTCCATACAAAATACATCATGACAACTACTGAAATATTCATATATTTTGTCAAATTTCGCGCGCTGACAAATTTATGACATATCTTAGTGATGTCTTCATGATAATTGCATTTAAAAATTGAATGTATTGTCATGTCTACAAGATGTCTTGACTTTTGTAATAAAAGTTAAGCTAAAAGTTAAAAAAAAAAAAACAAAATCTAAAAACCACTTACTATTTTCTAATTCTAATTGTAGATTTTCTACCTATTAAAATCATACAGACTTGCAGATATTTTCATAAAGTAGTAATCTGTACAAAAAGTGTTGACACGTCACGTAGTCATCCCATATAAATGTCATTGCTTAATGATTTCAACAATATCTTACAACTTATGAAAATGTCTTCAAGACACAATTTCCAACTGGGAATACATATATATTTTTTACATCAAAAGTTCAAAGGTCAAAGTTTGAGATAAAAATAGTAAAACTGATATATCTGAAAAACTGGTATTTTTAAAATTCTTAAAAAATTATTTTTTGTTGATATAACTTTTCATAGATAGAGCCTTAGAGTTTAAGAGTTATAGGCAAAAATAAAATCCAATTATTAATAACTCCTAATCTATAGAAAATAAAAAATTAATTTTAGCACAGGACTTTACCTTGAAAATGCTATATAGTGAGTTACTTTATATCGAAAGTTCATAGATCAAAATAAGACAAGAAATAAACCATTATATCTCCGAAAACGATATTTTTAAAATGTTAAAAATTTATATAATATTATGCGTGTGCCAATTTTCATGTTGGACACTCGTTTAGTTCAGAAACTGAAGTCAAATTTTGTATTTAAAATTTAATTAGCTCATAAAAAAATAATTAAAAAAAAATAATTCTAAAGATGTGTTTTTTCGGTATTTGATTATCGGAAAAGTTGATTATGGATATATAGAACCGCTCGTTTTTTTTTTTTTTTTTTTATTTTTTTACTAACTTTATTTTTTTTNNGGAATAGATATATATTTTTTACATCAAAAGTTCAAAAGTCAAAGTTTGAGATAAAAATAGTATTTTTAAAATTCTTAAAAAAATTATTTTTTGTTGATATAACTTTTCATAGATAGAGCCTTATTTAGTTTAAGAGTTATAGACAAAAATAAAATCCAATTATTAGTAATTCCTAATCTATAGAAAATAAAAAAATTATTTTAGTATAGGACTTTACCCTGAAAATGTTATATAGTTTCTATATATGTTATATGTTTCTATATAAAGAAAGTTCATAGATCAAAATAAGACTTACAAGAAATAAGCCATTATATCTCCGAAAACGATATTTTTAAAATGTTAAAAAATTATATAATATTATGCGTGTGCCAATTTTCATGTTGGACACTCGTTTAGTTCAGAAGTTATGTAATAAAATACAAACTGAAGTCAAATTTTGTATTTAAAATTTAATTAGCTCATAAAAAAATAATTTAAAAAAAATTCTAAAGATGTGTTTTTCCGGTATTTTGCCTCATAAGTCCTAAACCAGCCTCTATTGTTTTACCGTTCACTTCCTATATAACATAAAATTTGGAAAAGTTGATTATGGATATATAGAACTTTATATTTTTTTGCACAGAAAAAATTATTACCGTATTTTTTACAATTAACTGTTTAATTTTGCATCAAAATTTAATAAATATGTTCAAGAAAAAATAAAATAAAAATTA
>MINK01187821.1:211-20211 GCA_001735545.1 Phormia regina
AGTATGTTTTTATTTTCCACTTAATACAAGTATAGGTCCATAATTGGCTCCTTCCCGAATTACGGTACAAATAGACAGTGGTGTAGGGTATCATATGGTCGGTCTTGACCGACTATACATTCTTCTCTCGTTTTTTAAATAAACTATTCCAAAAAAAAAAGTTCATCCTCCAAAAACAAAAAACGTAAAATATGTTGATTAGATAGAACTTAACTTATTAAAAGCGAGTCCATTATTTATTTCAATTCTATCAGGTCACATAATTTTATGTCTAACATCTACCTCTTAATAGAGCGAATACATGAATATATTTCACCACAACTCGAGAACACATTGTTCGACTTACACAAGAAAAATACAAATGTACAAAATCTAAATCATATTAATGCGTCCTTAATAGGACAAACCATAGCACAGTGGGGCAAAATCGAACATTTTTGAAAATAAATTTGTAACTTCTGAAAGTTTGCAAAAATTTTTCTTTCTTTGTAAAGAAAATTTTCGATAAATTTTCTTTCTTTATAAAGAAAATTTTCGATAAATTTTCTTTCTTTGTAAAGAAAATTTTCGATAAATTTTCTTTCTTTAAATAAATTTGCTTTCTATAGAAAATTTTCGATAAATTTGCTTTCTATAGAAAATTTTGGACAAATTTTCTTTCTACAGAAAATTTAAGATAAATTTTCTTTCTATAGAAAATTTTCGATAAATTTTCTTTCTATAGAAAATTTGCGATAAATTTTCTTTCTATAGAAAATTTGCGATAAATTTTCTTTCTATAGAAAATTTGCGTTAAATTTTCTTTCTACAGAAAATTTAAGATAAATTTTTCTATAGAAAATTTGTAATACATTTTTTTTATATAGAAAAATTTTAATAAATTTTCTTTCTATAGGAAATTTGTAAAAAATTTTCTTTATATAAAAAAATTACAATAAATTTTCTTTCTATAGAAAATAGAAAATTTACAGAAAAAATTAAATTAAAAATTTTATAAAACTTTATAGTTTTTCAATTTCTTTTATGTCCAATAAACGGCATATGTTATATTTGTTTTTGCTTTTATTGTATTTTTTTTTTTTTCTTTTATAATTTTTCATATGAGACCATAAACCATTATCATATTTAAAAGGATGAACAAAATTGACAAAACTACAAACAAAAACAACAATAATAGCAACTTCACATACATAAATGTCATAAAAATATATAAATGAAATTTTGACAGTTGACTTGTTTTTGGAATCATATCACAGTCCAGTCTACAACTAAAATAAAATATCCTTTAAAGGATATTTGCTACTATTGCTTCTCAAACTCTGTTGCATGAATCAACCAAAAGAAAATTGTTAAGTGACATATAGTGGCGCCTCCTATGACAACATATTTGAGTAGAGTTTTGTTCATTTTTGTAAAGAAAAAAAAAACAAATGAAAGAAATCAGGGTGCATGAAATTTTTATGTTGCTGCAACATAATACAATTGAATAAAAAAAACATGCGTAAAGTTAAATTCGCAACTAAAAGAAAAAATTAAAAAAATAATAAAATAAATTTAAACAAAAATTATTATAGTTTTAACAGCAGTGATGATTATAAAAGTTTCTTCCCCTCTTTCTATTACCAACTTAAAACAGGTCAATAACTTTGGTCAAACTGACCATTGTACCCTTAAAGCTGAGAATTTGCCAAGTTTTTAGTTATGGTAGTGAAATGTATAAAAAAAAGAAGTTTTTTTTATTTGAAGTTGTTTTTTAAAGTTTTCTTTATAATAATTTATATGAAATTATTTATATAAAATTAAGAATTATTGATATAAATATAAGAGAGTATATTAAAATTCTTAAAATGGAATATGTTTTTAATATATAAAGGAACTGAAAAAGATATGTTGAAAAAGTCATGAATTTAACAATGTGCTGTCATTGAAAGGAAAAACTTACTTGTGAGAAAGGAGCTGCAAAAGTTCTCTTTTTAACCCATGGTTGCCTTTGGTAGGATGCACTTCTTTTATACTTCCTGTTCATTACTTTTGAAGTATTTCAATTAAAACTAAAAGAATTTATTAATTTATTTATTATTCATAATCTTTATTTATTTATTTATTTATTTATTTATTTATTTATTTATTGATTAATTGATTGAAATTGATGAAATTACAAATTTTGTATAATAAATTTTTATCTCCTAAAATACTGACCGAATGGAACCTAAATGTTTGGGGGAGTAATAGAGGAGGACGTAAGGCTTTCAAAAATTTCATCTTGTAGTCACTCTGTGATGACACGAGGTATACTATAGGGTGTCAAAATTTAGCATCATTTATTCAGATTTATAAAGAAACATGGATGCCTGGACGGATGCACGGACATAACAATTCTGCCAAAAATAATCTTTAAATTCTAATAAATAATTTTTTACTTATTAATAAATAGAATAATAAAACGTGATCATTTAGATATTGATATCACATTTCCCTAAATTAAGCGCCATTTTCGACAATTTTTGCGCCGATGTGAAGCCGTAATAATATGTGTGAACTTAGTCATCACAATTATTCTATGAAATTTACAGCTCTAATCTCCAATAATGATCTCGAAACTTTTTGAAATATTTTAAGATATAACCTGGGGCATGTTTTTTTAATTGTATTATAATAAAGTTAAAAATCCTTTCGAAGTAGTTATTTAATGCGTTATAAAGGAATGTGCGGTAATTATTTATAACAATGTATTCATCAAATTTTATTAACTTTAAGAACGAACTTATTTTAAATTTTTTTAACTGATCACCTTGAAGTGGGAGGATTTTCATTTGTACTTTTCTTTTACAAATAAATATTATCAATAATGTAATCGCCAACTAAATTGAATAACAGTAGCATTAATTTGACTCTATAGGAAAATCCTAAACAACAATTGTATAGGATTTAAAACTTGCACCTTTTTTTATAAATAAAATTAAAATAATTCCCTTGGCTTTTTTTGTTCAAATTATTACCAAAAAATTCAGCACCTTTGTAAAGTTTTACACGTTAAAATTAAATACTCTTTTAATCTTTAATTTAATGATCATTGATTGACTTCGTTTTAAGCCCTCTCCATATAAGACTTACTCTCTCTCTATATATTAAACGGTTTATTTCTTTTTGTGTTTTATTTACAAAACAAAAAAAAAAAAAACACGATCGATCAGTCTCTTATTGACTTTAGTGTTAACAATTGTTATTGCTTTTTTTTATTATTTTTCGTTAGCTGTTTTTGCAGACGTCTATAACTTGGTTTGTGTTTTAAGCTCAATGTTGTTGTAATTTTATTATTTCGTTTTTTGTCTTTCTTTAAGTGGGCGTAACCAAAAAAAAATGTGTTGGCGCCACCTTACTTTAAAATCATCATGTTGTTGTTATTATCAATAAGTTTTTTTCTTTTTTGAAATTTGAAGGGGGAATTTCTTGTGGTTAATTTTGTGTATTGATCAATTATTGTTGTAGTGAATTAAACTTTTGTTTTGAAATTTTTCATCTGTCTGGTGATTGTTTTTTTTTTTTTATCATATTTTTGATATTTTTGCTGTCGTTGACTTTGATTTTTTTTTAATTTTTTATTATTAATCCATTGATTGTATTTAATTTATTTAAAACGTTTTCATTATTTCAAGAATTTTTTTCTGTTGCTTTTAAAGAAGGGATTACAATTATTTCACAATTGAGTTTTGTTTTATAAATTTATAATTGAACACAAAATTAATTAAATTCAATATTTCAATTTCTGAGCTTTTTTTTCTTTTTGGGTTTAATTGATAAATCAAGGCTGAATTATGGCATGAACTTCATAATGGTTGTGTATTTATCTTTTTCAAAGTCTAAAGTTTTAATTAAATGCCAATGACGACAATTGAAAAACATTTTTTGCAAATATTTCAAGAATTAATTTTTTAAATATTTAAAAATAGCTTAAGCTTATAATTTTTTAATTTATTAGAAAAGTTTAAAAATAGAAATTCTTAATAATAATTAAAACAAATTTATTGAACTTTATTATTTATTAAAATAATTAAAATATCAAGCCAACAAAAAATTATCAAAAAAAGATCATGTTCACTTTAAAAGTATAACGAAATGCATAAAAAATAAATAAATAAATAAATAAATAAATAATTATTTTGAATGAAATCAGACCATTCGTTCCTGACATCTGCTTAAATATATAGTCCATACTCGTTCATTTTACAAATCGCGATTTATCGGAAGACATAGAGTCATATAAGTGAATTAGTAAATATTTCGATTTTATCAAAAGTTTTCTCTATTTGTTTTCTCCTTTAATTCATTTCATAAATTAACTTTATTTTTTATCATAAATTTCCAACGTGGTTTTTTTTATGCTACAATTTAATTTCCATTCCCCTCCTTCGCATTCAAGAATTTAATAATTTACATGTNNCTCTTTTTTTTTTTTTTTGCTTTGCTCCCTTAAATAGAATAGAAATAAGTAATAAATTAACTTGTAATTGTTTCTAAAACACATTACATTTCTATCAATATTTAAATTTTATTCATTACACTGTTATCATGATTTATTGAAATATTTCAAAATCAATTGACAATCATTTTGACTAATTAATCTTTTTTTTTCTATTCTAACAAATACTCTCTTTAACGTTAGTCTGCTCTACCGCTCTCTAGTTAAGGAAAGCTAACTCTCAGATACTCTAAATATATATTAAGAAAATATTCTAAAAAATATTTATATTTTGTTTTAAACATTTTTCTTCTAAAGGGCCTTTAAAAAGGGGGAGGGAATGTTGGGAGGGCAAACCGTTTTTTTTCTGTCTCTAGTTTGCGTTTTTTTTTTTTTTTCTTTTTTTGCCCGAGGGTCGACTGACTGGCTGGCGACAGTTAAATAGACAAAACTCTTGTTATTGTGGCCATCACTGCCGCTGGCTATGATCATGCACGAACGACAGCTTTTAAGCTCAATCTTAAGTTGAATCTAACTAACTATACACACGCGCACAAAACGACAGTAGCCGCAGCAATTGTATTTAGAGCTATTGTTGCGATTGACTGAATACTGCTGCGTCTGCCGTTAGAGCAGATGCTGTGAATAGTACTGGTGCCGGTGCAGCTTAGAGATGTTTTAAACTCATGTATCAACTTTAATCTAAAAGCACACACTCACATGTTTTTTTTTATTTATTATTATTTTTTGTTTTATTTTTGCCTCTACGACAGATTTCTGTGTATTAACGGCTTCTGATGTTAACGCTCTTTTAAGTCCGTCTCTATTGTTTTTTTTTTTGTTTTTTCTTTTAGCCAACAAACATTATAGATTGTTTAGACGGCGTCATTATCTATGTGGTTTTAAATGTGTTTGGATGAAATAAAATAAAAAAATATATTCTTACGTATTTATTATTTATATCTGAAAATTAACTAAATTTGCGGTGATTTAATTAGTTAAGAGAACAGTAGGTGACATTTTGATTTTATTTAAAAAAAAAAAAATTTAAATTAAAATTTTGTTTATATGGATAATTTTCCCCAATTTGCCTTTCTATAGAAAAATTTTTCGCTACAAATTTTCTCTCCAAAGAAGATTTTCGCTACAATTTTTTTTTTTATAGAAAATTTTCGCAATAAATTTTGGTTTTTTGTAGAAAATTTTCAATGAAAATTTTCCTTTTTTTAAAGAAAATTTCAGTTTTTTTTTTTTAATTATCGCTACAAATTTTGCTTTTTATAGAAAAATTTCGCTACAAATTTTCGCTTTTTGTAGAAAAATTTCGCTACAAATTTTCGCTTTGTATAGAAAAATTTCCCTACAAAAATTTCGTTCTTTAAGAAAAATTTTGCTACAAATTTTCAGTTTTTTAAGAAAATTGTGCTTTTTTTTAAATTTTCGTATTATTTATAGAAAATTTTCGCTACAAATTTATTGTTTTTATAGAAAGTTTTCGCTACAAACTTTCTTTTCTTTAATTGTTCTTTCCAAAGAAAAAATATTTCGAAGAAAACATTCGCTACAAATCTTTTTTCGAAGAAAATTTTCGCCACAATTTTTTTTATATAGAATTTTTTCGCTATATTTTTATATATAAAGAAAATTTTCGTAAAATTATTTTTGCAATAAAATTTTTGCAAAATTCTTCTTTCATAGGAATAATCGTTAAACTCTTTTTTCATAGAAAATTTTCGATAAATTTCCTTTTTATATAAAAATTTCACTAAATTTTATTTTTTAGAAAAATGTCACTAAATTTTATTTTTTTTAGAAGAATTTCACAAAATTTTATTTTTTTAGAAGAATTTCACAGAAATTTTCTTTTTATAGAAGAATTTCGCAAATTTTTTTTTCATAGAAAATTTTCGCTAAATTCTTCTTTCATAGAAAATTTTCGATAAATTTTCTTTTTATAGAAAAATTTCACAAAATTTTACTTTTTTAGAAGAATTTCACTAAATTTTATTTTTTTAGCAGAAGTTTACAAAAATTTTTTTATAGAAGAATTTTGCTTAATTTTCTTTTTATAGAAGAATTTCGCTAAATTCTTCTTTCATAGAAAATTTTCAATAAATTTTCTTTTTACAGAAAAATTTCACTAAATTTTATTTTTTTAGTAGAATTTCACTAAATTTTATTTCTTAGCAGAAGTTCTCTAAATTTTCTTTTTATAGAAGAATTTCGTTAAATTTTGTTTTTATAGAAGAATTTCGCTTAATTTTCTTTTTATAGAAAATTTTCGCTAAATTCTTCTTCCATAAAAAATTTTCGCTAAATTCTTTTTTCATAGAAAACTTTCGATAAATTCTTTTTTCATAGAAAACTTTCGATAAATTTTCCTTTTATAGAAAAATTTCACTAAATTTTATTTTTTTAGAAGAATTTCACTAAATTTTCTTTTTATAGAAGAATTTTGCTTAATTTTCTTTTTATAGAAGAATTTCGATAAATTCTTCTTTCATAGAAAATTTTCGCAAAATTTTTTATAGAAGAATTTCGCTTAATTTTCTTTTTATAGAAGAATTTCGTTAAATTCTTCTTTCATAGAAAATTTTCGCTATATTTTTTTTCATAGAAAATTTTCGCTAAATTCTTCTTTAATAGAAAATATTCGCTAAATTCTTTTTTTTTATAGAAAATTTTCGCTAAATTCTTCTTTCATAAAAATTTTTCGCTAAATTTTCTTTTTATAGAAAAATTTCACTAAATTTTATTTTTTTAAAAGAATTTCGCTTAATTTTCATTTTATTGAATAATTTTGCTTAATTTTCTTTTTATTGAAGAATTTCGCTTAATTTTCTTTTTGTAGAAGAATTTCGCTAAATTCTTTCATAGATAATTTTCGCTAAATTTTTTTCATAGAACATTTTTGCTAAATTCTCCTTTCATAGAAGATTTTCGCTAAATTCTTCTTTCATAGAAAATATTCGCTAAATTCTTCATTCATAGAAAATTTTCGCTAAATTAATTTTTCATAAAAAATTTTTTCATATAAAAGAATTTTTTCATATAAAAGAATTTCACTAAATTATTTTCATATAGAAGAATTTCACTAATTTTTTTTTTTTATACAGAAGAATTTCACTAAATTATTTCTATATAAAAGAATTTCACTAAATTATTTCTATATAGAAGAATTTCACTAAATTCTTTTAATATAGAAGAATTTCACTAAATTCTTTTAATATAGAAGAATTTCACTAAATTATTTCTATATAGAAGAATTTCACTAAATTATTTTCATATAGAAGAATTTCACTAAATTCTTTTTATATAGAAGAATTTCACTAAATTCTTTTTATATAGAAGAATTTCACTAAATTCTTTTTATATAGAAGAATTTCACTAAATTATTTTCATATATAAGAATATCACTAAATTCTTCTTAAATAAAAGAATTTCGCTAAATTCTTTCTATAAAGAAAAATGTGGCCAAATTATTTTTATATAGAAAAATTTCGCTAAATACTTTTTTGTAGAAAATTTTCGCTAAGTTATATAGTCAAGTTATAGTTATGAGGTAGGGTACTCTTGCCAGTCGTTTTAACTTCACTTAATCACCAATTCGATATGTGTGCTTATTTCTCAGAATCGTATTAATAAATATTTTTTTTTAGTCGATGTGAATATGTTTAGTAGAATACGTTTCTAATGCGGCGCCAAGTGTGCCAAATGATCATATTTAAAAATTATTATTTTTATATTTGTTGTTGGATTTTTGTGGTTTATTTTTTATTTTATTTTTTTAATGAAATAAAAAAAGTTAAGATTATTATTGAGTATTTGTTGTTGTTGTTGATGCTGCTGTTTAATTTTTACATTTGTCACTCATAGAGAATGTATGAAAATGTTTCAGTGACCGTTTTGTGTTATAACTTCTATCTAACTGTCGCATGTTTGTACGTATGTATGTATGAATGTTTAAATGTTTAAGTATCTCATAGTACTGTTTTCTAAAATCGTATCTTAAAACTAATATAATGATGTTTACGAGTATTAAACCAAAATCTAGATAGAAAAAAAATAAAAATAAATAGAAAAATAATAAAACAGAAAGAAGCAAAAAAAAAAAATTCATCACCCAGAGTATTTTATAACTCGTTTGACGACCTTGAGTCGTAAAAATCAATTTCAAAAGTTTGAATGTTCAATTTCGTTTTGTTATTGTTGTTGTTGTCGCCGTCGTCGTTATTTGTTGACGATTTATTTTTTGTCACATTCAACGTTTAGTTGTTACGGCTTGACTTTGATTGGTTTTTTCAATCTTTTTTTTTTTTTAAGGCTTAAATCTTTATTTTGTAGTTTAAGTTTGAAATACAAAAATAAAAAAAAAATAAAAAATTAAAGATTTGAAGATATTTACATACACGTTGTTGATTTTAATTTAAAATTATATTTAATTAAAATTGACAGAAAGTTAAGTTAAATAAGAATTCGGTGGCATTTAATAGTTTAGAAGTTATTAAGTGTTTTATCGAGATAAAAAATGAATAAGAGCAATTTTTAGATTTTATATTAAAAGTGAGGTCGACGGACAGACATCGTTAAATCGACTCAGAAATTAAATCTAAATCAATTGTTATAAATTCTAGTAACCTCGGGTGTTATAAACAGATGACCTACCAGGAATCTGTAAAATGTTTTTCAGGCTAGATGCAACATTGGACGGATCTTAAGCAATTTCACTAGACTTTGTTCTAAAATCACACAATGGTCTCAAAAATTAATTTTATAAATAATTTCGTAACTTTTAAGCCGTTGGAGACATCTTAATAAAAACGATAAAGTTGAGGTGTTTTCGAGTTGACTTGAAAAAGGACAGGTGCCTAACAGGTGAATGATGTAGTGGGCGGCCTTCGAAAAGCGGCCATTTCAGATTGTACTTTTTTGAAAAATTGCCAAAAATTCATTTACTATATGACAGGAGGGAAATTTTATATATACATGGTTTGTGTAACTCTCCACAAAAAAACGCTTATATGTGTAAATTATCTCTCTTAGTTTAAGAGATATTCAGGTCGAAATAAATTTTTACATCATTTTTTTCTTATTTTATTGGGCTTTATATTGCCCCTAATGTTCAGATGTAAGCTTTATATATAAGTGTTTGGTATGTCTGAATGGATAATTATAATAAATAAAAATAAATTAAAATTTATAAAATTTCTTGAAACCATGATATGAGAGACGGATTATTAGGATTTACAGCATTTTTTTAGAAAAATAATGTTAATATTAAAATGGAAATAAAATTTAAACGAACACAGATATAATACTGAAATTTTGATATAATATAGATAGTTTTGTCCTCAAAATAAAGACTTAGAAAAACTCCCACTTTTTAGTACGGAAATGCCCAAAATCTCCAACCGGGAAAAAAAGTTTCTCAAAAATTGACTTATTTCATTGAAATCGTTATTCTGTCGTTATAAGAGTCCTACGGCAGAAAATTTTTTATGGGGGTATACCTTACATATCAAAGTTTTTAATTTCATTAATTTTATGCTGATCTCAGAGTTAAAATTTGCGAATTTAACAATAAAATTACAATAAAATTTTTAAAATTGACAAAGTTTCTATAGGGCTTATGCAGATATTTTTGACTCTAGTTCCTTCGGATTTAATTTAATCAAATCTGCATTAAGTTTCATTTTGAAAACATTAAAGAAATGATAAAGCCTAGAATAAAAAACTAATTTTATAAGTTAATAAATAATGACATCTTTTTGGAAAAATCCCCAAAAAAAAAAAAAACTTCTTTTTAAAGTTTCAATTTCAGATAAATATAACTTTTTAACGGATTCAAATATTTATATGATTTTTGCAGTAATTTAATGTAGAATTTTATAAGGAATCTTATGAATATTTAAACAAAACTTTGGTGTACATATTTAGCCCGTTAAGTTGAAAAAACTAAAAAAATACGTGGCTAAAAATAAGGTAATAAATATTTCGACCCTAATATCTCTTAAACTAAAAGAGAAAAACTACATATTTATAAGAAGTTTTTATAGACATTTACAAGGACTACGAATATAAAAAATTTCTTTTTTGCTATATCATACTTGAATTTTTAAAAACTTTTTCAAAAACTTCTTAGCCGAAGGGTCCACTTTGGGGGTCCACACACCACCCCGCTGACCCTCTAGAAGCTTGTACTCCTCAAAATCAACTCGAAAGCATCTTAGTTATGATCGTATGAAATTTTATTGTAATATCTCTAACGTTTCAAAACTTACAGAATTATATTTCAAAAAAGCGTTTTTGAACCACTGTGTAGCATATAAAATATTTGCAAAATTTTTTCGCAAATATATTTAAGAACTTATTTCCGAAAAATCAAATAAAATTGAGACAAAAAATCGGACATTTTAAATTCTAAAGCAAATTTTCTTTTTAACTGTAAGAGAAGTTAAGATTTTTTGAAATTTTTACACATTTAAAATAGTTAAATTTAACACCCTGTAGATTGTCTTGTGTCTCCACAGGGTGACTACAAGATGATTTTTCTGAAAGCTTGGGTTCTTCTCAACATTTTCTTCTAACACATCAATTCCATTCGAATAGTAGTTTAGGAGATATAAAATTAAAACCAATAATTTATAGATGGACCTAACTGCACTATGGAGCTGTTTAATAGAAATATCAAAATTTGATGAATAAAAAAATCTTCGATTAAGGAAAAAAAAAACAAATGAATGCTACAAATATTATTATTACATATTAATAATATTTTTCCATGGCTGATATGTCCTTATGAACCTCTAGTTAAAAAAAAATTTAAAAATTTTTTAAAATTGATTTTAAATTAAAAAAAAAAATAAATAAAAAAATAAATAAAATTAAAAAATTTTATTTCTTTCAAAGCAAAAATAACAAATTTCTAACTGCTAATCTTAAAACTTCTCGCGCAACCTCCCCTTTTGGTGGAAAAAACTTATGTATAAGAGATAGTTATTTGAAAATACCTTTAGAAAAAGTTCTTAAGTTTTATAAAACCGGATCTAAAAAGAATTTAAAAAAACAAGTTTTGTTTTCTTCTTCATACGTCAAACCTTCCAATAGTCTATAAAAAAATATATATATATTTATTCCTATATTCCCGTTCTTCTTCTACTTAAGATTCTTCATTTATTATGCCAAATAGTTTTGTAGACAATACCTAATGCTGTGCTATAAACACTCTTTTGTTGTTTAAAGACTTTAGAAGGGTCGTTTGTCTACTGTTTCTTATTTTTTTTTTATACAAATTTTTAGCTGCTAACTAATAAACATTATTTCCAATAAATTTCACATAATTTATGACATTTTTATGGATAAATTTCAAAATTATGTTTTTTTAGTGATCTTTTGAGACAACTACTAGATGGTGTTAGTGTGATAGTAAGATAAGTACACTTAGAGAAATTAATTGATATTTAAATTAATAAAAAAATGGAAATACTTATTGGAAAGTTTTGATAAATTAAAATAAATTTTGTTTAATCAGAGTTTATAATAAAAAAAAATTTCAATAACTTGGTAATGCATGTAATTACGAATGTAGTTACTTTTCAATGATAACAACATACTGTCTGCATTACATAAAAATAGATTAGTAACTACTTACTTTTAACCTAATATGTAATCACTTAATTAACATCAGATTTTGGAAATATTATTTTTTATCAATCTTTTCATTAAAATTAATTACAATAATTTCGACAATTCAGTTTTAAATTATAATCTTTAATTTGAATATATGTCTTCACTTATACTTATTTGTAACCGTTAATGTAACTAGTTACTATTCACTTGGATAATAATGACTTCAACAATTCTTTAAAATTAATAAGTTATTGAATAGCTTCAAAGTAATTAATTCTTATAGAGATATCTAAGTAATGACTTTTTTAAATGCCTTCCAGTAATAAGAGTAGTTGCCTCTAATGACATCACCGTGTTAAAATAATGAGTTACTTATCTAATGTGTATGCCCGGGTTCACACACAGCAATTTTTCTTGCCGCAATTCTGAGTTTATAGGAGAGAGAGGAGAAGAGAAGACTAAACTTTTACATTCTCTTTACCTCTCTCGTCTACAAAGTCAGAATTGCGGCAAGAAAAATTGATGTGTGTGAACCCCGACTATGTAATGAAAAGCTATTATATTAGCTTCTTAATTCATTACATGGCAAGCAAAGCTTTTGCTGAGTTTATTTGTTTGCTCATTAATTTATTCATATATTAATTTATTAATTTATTTATTTATTTATTTATTTATTTATTTATTTATTTATTTATTTATCTATTTATTATTATTGTAATTATTATTATTATTATTATTATAATTATTATTTGGGAAAAGATTTGATTTTTTTTCCTTGGCTACTACATTAGGTCATTTCTGTACTGTTTATGTTGAAAAATTTTAAGGTACTAAAAAATTTAAATAATATATATCAAATTTCAATGGTTACCAAAGAATTACTACATAGATGTAGATGTAACCTAATAGTTCTTATGTAGCTTTGGAAAAAATTGGCAGTAATTTGTAGAGACTAAATAAAAAAAAGGTACAACAACAATGAGCTTAAAAAATGTGTTAGTTGTATTATACCCCTACCACAAGTGTAAAGGGTAAAATATAAGTTTGTCATTCTGTTTGTAATTTCGACGTAGGAGAGCAAAAAAATTTTATATTTGTTGGGTCCCTAAAATAAATCATGACGTTATGACCATGTCCGTCCGTCTGTCCATCCGTGTGTCGCTGGAAATGTTATTTATAAAGCGCACCGATAGCTGACATATACATATATTGTATATATCAAACGATAGGAAATCTTTTCGAAAATTTTGCAATTAAAAAAAATCGTAATTTTCAGCTTTTTATGAAAAAATGTTTTTAACAAATTTTGAAAGTTTTTTATATTTTTTTTTATTTCATTAAAATTTCTTCAAATCTTTTTGTAGTTTTTTCAATATGTTGTTTAATATTTTTATGAAATTTTATAAAATTTTTATGCATTGAGCTCAATGTTGCCATTTCATGTATAATTACACATATACTGTGTAATTTTTATTTACACGTGTAGCCCATGTGTATCTAAAATACTAAAAGATGTAAATCCAGATTTAATAAAATGCTCCTGTCATTTAATAGAATCGAAGGCTGGAGTTTATAAAATATTAGCTGATCTTTTAGGCGACCCAAAAAATCAAATTAATTTAGAAATTTTGTTTATTGTTAGGGCCATAGTATATACGAGTAGTTTGACAGTGGTATTAAACACTAAAAGTGTGTTAGTAAAACAATACCTAACTCTAAGTGTAATAAAAACTTAAATGTCAAAGAGTAACAAGAGAACCTATGCCCGTTGTCAAAAACCTAACCTAACTGCAACAACAAAATAGATGTAATCAAATATAATTTGTTGTTGTCAAAAGAAAATAAAAACCCATACAAAGAGTTAGATTCTTTTGATAATTGAGATAGGTTCTTTTGTGAGCAAATTGGAGTTGCATTTATTTTTTTATGGCTTATAGTTGTCTCAGTTCACACAGAACCCATACATATAAGAGAGCAATATCAAAAATAGAGAGTCGGGATATTTTGTATAGTTTGATTATATAAAACAACTGGAGCTCCAACTTGCTCGCAATAAACCTAACTGAATTGTCAAAAGAATCTAATTCTATGTATGGGTAAACATACGGTGAATATTTTTGTTCAAAAATATCAATTTACAGCAAGTCGGTAATGAGTGGAGATCATGAAAATAATTTATTTCAATATAAATCAGAAGTAACTGCCCCAAATGATTTTATTTGAAGAAAATTCTAAGGAGAAAAATATTTCTAATATTATATTTAATTCTTACATTTTATATTAAGAGAAACAAAATCATGTGTTATTTTTCTTCAGATGTGTAATTTGTTCATAGGTAATGTTTAGTTAGTAACATTCTTGGTGGCAACACTGATTGAGCTAAAACACAAAATTTTCTTTTCAAAAGAGAAAACTAAAGGTCGATATCTCTTATGAGTTCAAAGATAAACGATTTTGAAATTGAAAAAAAATTATGTTTTTGTTTAACGAAGAATTATCTACTTTCCTATTGCTTTAAAATAAAATTTTTTTAAATTTTGTCTTAATTTAAATTAAAAAGTTTATTTTAAATAAAAATGTTTAGCTCACAAAATCTAAAATTCCAAAGGCTAGTTCTATAAACCGAATACAGCTTCAAAATCTTTAATATGTTCCAAATAATATGCTAATGACCAGGGAAACCAAAATATGTAAATGCATGTTTTTTTTTTTTCCTGAACGTTGAATGAAGCCTTTGATATAATATTTATCCGTTTCATAATAATTAAATCCATTTGGCATAGATTTGTTATTGCATATTTTACCCTTAACAGCATATTTATGCTTTTGATAATTTTTAATGCATATTTATGGCATATTTGGTATTTTTAGAGCACAATTAACGCTAGTGGATGTTTCGACATTTTAGGAATAATTTCATGAATGTTTTTCAAATTTAATTTTATAAAAAAAGGAGAAAAAATAAATTAAAAAATAATGGTAATATGCCAGGAAAAAATTTATTAATTCTACAACTAGTTCCAAAAATAGCCTATACTTGTTCAACTTTGGAGTTAGAAACAATGATTTTTTTTGAAATTGTGATCTCCAGAACTAGTTCTATGGAAGTATTAGCCACTTACTACCCATACTATAGAATGTTTCTAGAATTAGTTATTTCATCAATGATTTTTGTTCGAAAATGTCACATTCTCAACTAGTGCTATAAAAACGTTAAGGAACAGTTTCGGAATCTTTTTTTTATTTTTTTTATTATAAAGGGCTATTTTCTTAATTATATTTGATTTTATAGATAATTTTTTAATATTTGAAATTTTTCATTCGAAAGCCATTAATTTGTTCTCAGAAGTGATGTAGAAGTCATACAGAATTAGTTCTTGAACACTAGTTCTCTAAAACATTATTTAAAACGAATTTAAAACCACAAATATGTTATACCATTAGTTCTGAAGATGTGGAGTCCTAATCGCGTACACAAAACTTTGCAACAGAAACACTTTTGTGATAAAAAATCTTTTTGCTTTTAGAGCAAATTCTTCGCTTTTTACTGCATATTTAATGCGCAGAAAACCTATTTTTTTTAGAGCATATTGTGGTTTCCCTGCTAATGACTTATTTTAAAAATTCTAAAAAATGTGGACTTTATAAGCGAAATTCAAGAACATTCCAGTTTTTCATCGGTTTATTTAGGAATTGTGGGATTTCTTTAACAAAAATCTTAAATTTTTTTCTGCACTTTATGATTTCAAATAATTGTTTCTAAACGTTAGAGATATGGTTAAAAACCCAGTTTTTAAACCCGGTTTTCGAGTTTTTGTTTATGCTAAGGATCTTCGTTTTTGCAAAGAAGGGGTTTTTTATGAATATATATCCTAAAAAGTTGAAATAAATCGGTACAATGAAACGTAAAATTTTTTATCTATAAAAGCCCTTGTTTAAGTTAAAAATAATTTTTATTTCTCTATAAAACGGTCATAAATATTTTGATCAAATTTCGATTATTTAAATCAATCAAATTCATTCATAAAGTTATGGATCAAAATTAAAAAAAAATCTAATAATTAAAATCCACACACACAAAGTTGGACATCAAGCATTGTAATATAGATTTATATATATAAAAGCTGAAAGCATAATTTAAGGCGAAAATTTTAATTGTTGGTATTTTAAAGCTCTTCTTTAAGTTAAAAATATTTTTATTTTTCTATAAAACAATCATAAATATTTTTCTAAAATTTCGGTTTTTTAAATCAAACAAATTCGTTCATAAACAACCAAGTTAAAAGCTAAAAAAGAAATTAATAATAAAAATACGCACACACAAACATGTACATTAAGCATTACAATGCACATGTATCAATATGAAAATATAAAAGCATACTTTAAGGCGTATAATTTTAATTATTGTTAAGCTGCTGAAGGGTATAAAAGATTCAGCATAGCCGTTATATACACAATAAGCTCGTTTTAATATAATATTTAAAATTTCACACAGATAATAACCGGCATAGAACGCACTAACACACACACACATACACATTTAAACAAATTTACACGCAAGGTCGTTAAAGGCCGTTTGCATAAAAGAAAAAAAAATAGTAAAAAAATAATAATAAAGAACATAAAAAAATCTCATATACCTATAAACACATATTAACTGTTGTTGTTTTGTTGTTGTTGTTTTTTTAATACATACTCTTATTAGTAAAGAGAACACTAATATTAACTAATAAATTGTTAGAAAGAGAAACAGACACAGTGACCAAAGTGAAAATGTTAAACATGCGTAACTGTATAAAATAGCAATAAAATCAATCATTTTGAAAGATACAACAAAAACAACAGCAAAAAAACATCATTTACTACTATGATAATTATACACTTAACAAAATTTTATACGTATTTATAGCTGGATTTATGTAATTTATATCTAAAAATTATTAAGGAAACATTAAAAAAAATATGAGGATTTAGTTTAATAGCAAAAAAAATTTTATATATATTTTTTTATTAAATAATAATATTTATTTAATAAAACAAGTTCCTGTTGCATGTTTAAAAGATTTTCTTTTAAATAAATTAATTTTAGTCATGAAATATTTATTATTTTTAACAGGATTATAAAGTTTAAATATTAAAAAAAAATGAGTTAATAAAGTTAGCAGATTAAATTATATTTTATTAAGGATTATAAAAAAAAAAATAGTTTATTTACTGCACAAGGTGTTCAAGAGGTTTTTAAACTTATTTGACAGGAAACACATTAAAATGCATTACATATTAAAATATATAATTATTTATGTTGGTAATAAAAAAAGAAAAATGTATTTTTAAATTGAAAAAAATTTTCATGTTGCACATTGAAATTAAAAAAATATTTTTTTATTACAAAATAAATATTTATTAAATTTATTTAAAGCTAAAAGAAATTAAATGAAATTTAAATCAACAAGAAAATAAGACTCATGCTATAATTCATATATGCACAGTGGGGCAGAATTATAATTTTTTTTAGAAATAAATCTGTAACTTCTGATTGGCTAATTGGATTTGCCTGGAATTTGTTATAGGCATAGTAGAGGAGTGCACAATATTAAGTTTTGAAGGAGGACCGCATACATCTCTCAGGGGCGTAGCTAAAGGCGCTTAAAATTGGGTACCTCTAAAATAAACATTTTTAATCGCTTGCCAAATTTTTGTTTCTCCTTCGATTTCAAATATTTTTATACATTAATGTGGGTACTGGAAAAGATCTACAAAAAAACATGTTTTATTTATTTTTTTGATACCCAAAATTTTTAAAGGGTCCAACAATAAACGATTTTGAATTAGAAAATTGCAAAAATTACCACTTTTTGTGTTGTTTGGCCGAAAAAGTAACTACATTCTTTTTTGTCTAAAATAAAATTTTCTTTAAAAACATATAAGAATGTTATACTAATCCGAAAGGTAGCTTTACAAAAAAGACTCTTAAATAATAATTGAAACCAAAAACTCAAATGGTTAAGGTACACAGCCTTCCGTAGTCGACCCATTTTATATGAAATTTCACAAACAAACAAAACAACCAATTACACCATCATTTCCTTATGCCACAACAGCAGCATCAACATCAACTTAGTTTAAGTAGTGTTTTCAAGCTATATGGAAGAGAACAGTTTGTTAAATGAATTAAATCTACTATTCTTCTTCTCATTCGCATAAACAACAAAGTCTGCTAAATGGATACAATTTAATAATCTATTAAATAATATTGTATACAGTTTTGAAAATTTAACAATTTTTACAGGTCTTCGATAGATTGTGGATTTTTTTTGCCAAAATGTGAAACCTAATTTTTGCCATTTTTGTTGGGGGGAAATTGTGAAGATTATCTTTTCAAAAATCTACAAAGTTTTTTTTTTTCACTCTCTTATATTTATATTTGATAAGAGTTCTACATTTAACCGAGAATTTCGTTAAAGTCTTAAAATATTAATAGTAAAAAATTTTTCTTAAAGATAAAAATTATTTTAGTTTTTTTCAAAAAAAAAAAAAAAATACTAGTTTGGGCTCAAAAACTATTTGTAAACCGCATGCAATTTCGTATATCCTTCAGACAAGTAATTTAATTTGAAATATATAATAAAGTTATAAAACAATAGTTTTCTATTACTAAGTATGATTTAGTTNNTAAGTAGCTGTAGATTATATGTACAAATACTTTTGTCCCAATGAATTTTCATTATTTTGTATTTTTTTAAATAATAATTTTTTTTTTTATAACTTAATTAAATAAAAATATATTAAAAATATTACTGCATACGACAATTTTAAATTCTTTATAAACTATTGAAGGTATACGAAATATATGAGTTGTACAAATAGTTTTGTCCCTAACTGTATATAATTTTAAGGCAAAAATCAGAAATTTTTTAATATTTGGAGCTAAATAAAATTTAAACAATTAAAGATATTTTAATGAAATTTTGTCACAATATAGATAATCTTCTGCTAAAATCGGGGGATTAAAAAAATTTAGTACTTTTTGCAGAAAATAGTGGGAATATTAAAAAAAACTTATTCAATAACTGACCTTTTTCAGTAAAATGGTCACCCTGTCCTTATAACAAACGTGACTAAATAATTTTTTTTTTGTGTATTTAGCCAACATATGGGGTTATATTATCAAAATATTTTTTTCCTGATTACGCTTCTCACATTTTTTAATTTAAGAAAAAAAAAATTAAAAAACTTTTTTAAAATTGAGAAATTTTAAATAGGACTTGAGGGAAAACAAATCCCCAGTTTAGCTCCAATTTTATTTTACATAAATATACATGAAGATTTTTCTTGAAACTCTAACAAAAACTTCAAAAAAAGATCTTAAAAGTAAAAAAAATATTACCACCTTTTTGGTAAAATAAATTCAAATATATAATTCTTTTTCCACTTTAGATTAATATAACTTTTGATGGGATAGATATATAGATGCGATTATTTTAGTAATGTTATTTAAAATTTTTTAATAAATCTAGTAATTATTTTCAAAAAAATTTTAGAGTCCAAATTAAGGCTCTTTAAGTTTAAAAAACTTTTAAAACAATGACACCAAAAATGTGGGTAAAATTTACTTTGACCCAAACATTTCTTAACTTAAAAAAAAATCAACTTTACATGTAAATATATATTTTTTTTAGAGATTTACAAGGACTATTTATCAACTACTTTTTACATTTAAATCTTAAATAAATTTTTGGCGAATTTACAAAAAAACAAAAAAAAAATACATACCCGAGGTAACCTATTTTTAAGGTGCACCCTCTATTACCATGGTACACCTTTACTTTAACCATGTGATATCTTATTTAGATATCTGTAACGGTTCACAAATACAGACTTATTATCAAAAAATATTCGAAGAGGAACCACT
>MINK01187822.1:0-19633 GCA_001735545.1 Phormia regina
GATATTGCACAGCACATGTGGGAACGTGAATCCACATGTCGTGTAGCTAGAATTATGTGGCCCAGGTATGATGAGTCTAGGACGAATTCTATATTTGCGCTATTTCGGTCTCAGTTGAGATTAGTTACGTCTATAGTTACGGGACACTGTGTCTTGGGCACTCATGCCAGGAGACTGGGTCTTCCATTTAATGACTATTGCAGGAGTTGTAATGATGAGACGGAAGAGAAAACGGTTTTTCACCTTCTCTGTGAATGTCCAGCTTTATCAGAGCTTAGATCCAATCTGTTAGGATCTTGCATCCTTAATTTGAGTGACTTATCGAATATGAATCCCAGGTCACTGTACTCCTTCCTTTCAGGAACGGGATGGTTTGGTGCGATTAACATTGTTTTCCTGTCATAGGGTAACAAATTGGGACCAGACATTGATGGACCCACGTGAGATGTCTCGGAGAGACACTGCCCAAGGAACCTAACCTAACTTCGATACTTTTACATTTAGGGCGTCATCTTCCGCATAAAAAATGAGGTTGATTGACAACATCAAGTCTACACTAACCAAATGCATGTGTAGCCAGTATTATGTTCCATGCAAAGAAAATAATTAGAAGTCTAACTCTTTTCATTCGTTCACAAACAAAAAATTTCTTTCTTCACACGTCTTAATTTGTTCTGTAGAAAATTTTACTAACACATGCAAAGAGTTCAGATTTTTTTTGACAATTCTGTTAGGTTTTTTGTGAGCAAGTTGCAGTTCTAATTGTTTTCTATTATTACGTTTATACGCACCATTTACTTGCAATTGCTAAATATATATGAAAATTTTGCTGTATAAACAGTGAGTTAGTACTAAATTTGTAAGTTAGTAACTCACTACACATAATCGTGATTAGTGAAGTTAATATGAAAATAAAACGTATAGCGTTATCACTTCCTTTTACGTTCATAGCATTATAGATGATAATAGTTTTATTTATCCCATCTGGCACGGCAAATAAGGAAATATATTTCCTTTTCCAATTTGCGTATAAACAGGGTATTATTTATGTGCAATAATCGCCCGTATAAACGTAATATATGGTTCTATGTGCGAACAAGAAAAAGACTAGTTGGTGTAGACCACAAAAATATTAATTAATTCGCCAATGAAATAAATATAAATAAATAATAAATAAATAAATAAATAAATAAATAAATAAATAAATAAAAAATAAATAGTTAAATATTAGTTATTACTAAGAAGCGTCAAATGTGGTAATTAATTGTGAGATCATAAATAGCATACGGACCTATATCGATCAAGATTTTATAGATTTTATTTTATATAGAATTCTGTTTGATTCTAAATTTAGAGATAATTGAAGCTTTCGTTGACACTTTAATTTAGAATCAAACGAATATGTCTTTATAATTTTAAAAAGATTAAGTTTGTAACTCTCTAAGAAAGACAACTCTCGATCTTTAAGATCGAAATTGCAAATTTCTGCAAAGAATTGCAAATAATCTTTCACAATTCTTTACTTTAAATTTCCCTTAAATATTAATATTTTCTCACGCCCCAAACTGTAACAATTGCTAAATATACCGTAACATCATAAAATTTCTAACCAAAAGTAAACGATTTTTAACGCTACAATGGAAAAGCTATAAATATTTTAAAACTTTAGCAATTAATTTGTAACTTATAGTTTTCTTTTTTTCAAAAACCATACTAATAATATTTTAGTTTTCTTCATGCTGTCACTTGTCTTAACACTTATCTTTTATAATGAAGCATATAGCGTTACTTTCAAATCAAATGAAACCATAGCTCAGCCAGGTGAATATCCCGCTCAAGTGGCTATATATTATCGTGGTCAACCCAAATGTGGTGGTGTCTTTATATCGGATACTTTTGTTATAACTGCAGCACATTGTATTCTTCCTTACGGTAGAAATATAACAATCATAAGTGGTATAACTAATACTAAACAATTTCCATTATCAACTATACATCAAATATCCGATATAATAATACATCCGGAATTTAGATTCTATACAAGAGACTTTGATTTGGCACTAATAAAAATTTCAAAGTCCTTAACTTTCAACACACGTAATACAAACTATATTGATGTTATAAAGGCCGATTTTCAAGTTAATGGTGGTGAATTTGTAACTATGGTTTATTGGCAGATAGATGGTTATGAAAAGAGCTTAAGATATAGAGATACGGAATTGTGGCAACGAGATTTATGTGATAAACAAAATTTATTGGTTGTTAGTTTGACACGCAATGAACAAACATTAACTAAAGATCTAATTTGTGCTGATGGGATGGAGCCATGTCATGAAGATGATACTACTGCTCTGTTACGTAATGGTACATTATTGGGTGTGGGAAATATAAATTTAAATTGTTTTGAAAAACAAAAACCTTTACTTTTTACAAATTTGGCTATATTTAGAGATTGGATAGATTCTTATCGGTTTGGTTGAATAACAAGGGTTAGGGATGAAGGTAATAAAGAAAAAATAATAGAAAATCTCTAGTTGTCTTTTATTTTATAAAACTAAATATAATATTTCTCGAATCATAGATCCTATAATATAAATATAAATTTCTTTAAATCATGGAAATTAATTTTTTATTATTCCCGTTTTATAACAAGGTCACCACAACATAATTTTTTGAAAGCTTTAGAGTCTCCTCTGCATATTAATTAAATTTTAATTATATATATTTTTTTGCGATTTGCCCACTGTGATAATATAAACGAATTTTTAGTTTTTTTTCGGCATAATTAATCGCTTTGGCCTAGTGTTTATATAACAAGTTTTTATCAAGACATATATCAATATCAGTGCCAATATATACAAGGTAACCTCCGTTAAACAGCCGATAAATATTTTTCGTTGCTCTAGCTGTCAAACTGCAGTTACTTCGAGTCTATATTTGACAAATTTTTATGAAGACAAACGTCATATTGTTATCAGGATAAACGTTGGTCTAGTGTAGATTAAATTTGTCAGTATTATTGCAACGTTAAGATAAAATTATCAGCTCTCGTTCTCTAATAACTTTATCTTAACGTTGAGTCTATATTAGAGAAATTTTAATCAACACAAACATCAAATTTTTGTCTAAGTTGCAGATAATTTTTTATCTCTATCAATTGTAAGGGGAAAACGTTTATCATAATAAACCATGTAAAAAATACCAACAACAATTAAGATGGCATCTTTTAGCAAGAATTATCAAGACAAAGTTGTCAGAGTTCGAGCGCTGATAATTTTCTTTTAACGCTGCAATAATATTGACAAATTCGGTCTACATTAGACAAATCTTTATCACGATAATTTTTTGATGTTTGTCTTGATAAAAATTTGTCTAATGTAGACTAAACGTAATGTAGTGTTTGACAAATGCTCTGCTCACTCAAGACAAAATAAAAAAAATTAAAAATTGCGTATATTGCTCTGCTAACGTTTTATTCTTGTGCTAACAAGAAAAAGACTATTCTGGATGTTTTTTCGCATATAATAAATGACGTTTGATGGTTTCCAATAGCGCACACTATTTAGCACCTTGTTCCATGTTTAATGGCTTCCAATTGTAAAAAAAAACATAAACAAGTTTGGTTCCTTCTATCCAGCACTTTTTTCCATGTGCAAACAAGAAAAAGGCTATTGTAGACCACAAATAATAATATTAATATTATTATTAATGAATTTGTCATATTGTTGTTTTTGTGTAAACTGTTGCCACCTTCCATAAATACACGTTTAATCTGAATCGAACATTTTCATTTTGGAGAGGGAAATGTCCTTTTTTCCCTCCCCGTGAATCCGCGCCTATCTAATATAGACTCTATGTGAGTAGCGAAAAGTAGAGAGAAGAAAATCACAATATACGAGATCACAATCAAAACTACAGACGACGAACCACAGTATTTAAGAGGAAATTGAAAAAAATTATGCTATAATTTTATGCAAAGGAAGACATTTTAGTTTCATAAGATAAATGTCAAGTTAACATTTATATTTTTTAAAAATTTTTTCTAAAGAAATTTTTCTATAATTAAGTTTAAATTTCTTTGTATATTAGTTTTGTATAAGATTTCTTCTTATTTTTCTTAATATAATAAATTTTCATTACTTCGAGTCTACATAAGAGAAATAGAAATTTCAATTTTTTTCCACAATCATGGCGTAACATAAAGGGTTTTTTTAACAGATTTTACAGATCATTAACACGGTGAATTCATCAATTCTTCTTATACATTGAGCTTTACACTGTGGCTCATATTATAATTACATAGCGTCTCCACAAGAGATTTTTATTTTATAATATGTAACATTGAGTGTCAAAACCGCTCTCTGAGGTATTATAAGAAATATTATGAGACTGTTGTAATAAGAATTCTCTACACATAAGATTTACTGTCAAAACATTATGTGCAGCAATTTTATACTAAACAAAATACAAGTAAAAGTTGGTTTTGTACATGAGCAACCACTTTCTAATTACGCTATGCTTCAGCTATCAAGCCATATATTCCACTTATATGGCCTTTGACAGTTCTAAGTACTAAATAATAATCAGCTGATTAAATGAAGCAAACAATTTATCAATCACTGTTAAGTTTTGGCAAGTGTCATATTTTTTCAAATAAACTATTTTCTTTTGCCATTTTATTTTACCTTTAGCCATGCGTCAAACAATTCTCCATAGAACTTATTAAATTAAAACTTTGAAATTTAAAATTTTATGCTTTTTCCCCCAAACAATCTGTATAAAAAGTAAATGTTATCAGGCATTGCAAAACATTTTGTAACACCTAAATAAAAAGCTACATAAAATATTCCGACAAAATGTTTTTAGTTTTATTTGTAATTACTTTACTATTTCCGTTTCAAATATTTGCCGATCCGCCTACACCCGCCAACAATGGCGAGTACACTTATGAAGTTGGCATAATGCATAAATCAGATTTTCTCTGTGGTGGTGCCCTAATAAGTCCAACCTACGTTCTAACAGCAGCTCATTGTGTTAAATTTGAAAAAATTCAGGACTTAAAAGTTGTAGCTGGTGAAGTCGATGCAAGAAGTTTTGGTAGTGAGCATAAGAATGATGTTAAACAAGTAATAACACATCCACGTTATACCCCATCCACTAGAGATTTTGATTTATCCATCTTGATAATGAAAAGGCAAATAGATAGTAAACATCGTGTTGAACCCATACCAATTGTATCAGAAGATTTTATAATAGATGGAGGTTTTCCAGGTGAAGTGGTATTTTGGGATCATAAAAATGGCATTCGTTTGTCTACTGTACCAACTGAACTGTGGGCACCAGAAAATTGTACGGCATTAAATATATATGGACCTTATGATTTCAATGAACCGCTGCCCTTAACTGGTGAAAATACAATTTGTGTTAAAATGGAGGAGGAATCATGTATTGGAGATGATGCTGGCTCTTTTATTATCGATTATCGATTGGTGGGTATTGCCTCGTGGCATTTACCCTGCTATGAGCAAGATAAACCATTGGTCTTAATGAATATGGTAATTTTTGGCGAATGGGTTAGACGAGTAATGCGCGAAAGTTAATTTATTTAATATAATATAATATGTGTGTGTATTGTTTATTAAAGAAAGTAAATATTTTTTTTGGTGTTTAAATTGTGTTTTTATTTAATTTTTAACGTTTTGAAATTAACAATAAAATCGTAATAAAACTCTTTAATATTTTTTTTTTTTAAATTATTTCTAAAGATATTTTATTAAAAAACATGATTTTTTGGTAGTATAGGCCACATGGTAATATTGCTTGCTTATAGAATTAAGCTGATATAATTTTTTAAACTTGACAATTGTCTACATAGACAGAATTACTAGTAGACAGAATTACTATTATTGCAGCGTAATTTTGTGTCTATATTGGACAAATTTTTATCAAGACAAACGTCAAAAAATTTTCGTAATAAAGATTTGTCTAATGTAGACTAAAGTTGTCAGTATTATTGCAACATTACTAGTCGTCTTCACGTAACATAAAATATTTAACATTAACACTAACATCATGTTAAAGCAAATGTTAAAAGAACCATATTTAAACATCGAATTGAACGATCTACATTTATCAGTCACATGATGTTACGGTAAATGTTAAATATTTTATGTTACGTGAAGACGACTAGTTAAAAGAAAATTGTCAGCGCTCGAGCTCTGACAACTTTGTCTTGATAATGCTTGATTGTTGTTGGTACTTTTGACAGAGATAGAAAACTTAGCTCAAATAAAAATTTGACGTTTGTCTTGATAAAAGTTTCTCTAATGTTGACTCCACGTAATGCTGCAATTAGACAAATCTTTATCATAATAAAATTATGACGTTTGTCTTGATAAACATTTCTTTAATGAAGACTCAAAGTAAAAAGAAAAATGTGTCTAATTTGTGGTCTACTCCACGTCGATACTCGACCATGAATGCCGGGCATCTCTGAATGGGATGGCGAGACATTAAAATTTAACATTCATTTGGGTGAGGGGATACGGGGTTCTTAAAGGCAACATTGTTGCTGATTCTCTGGCGAAAAGGGAATCAATGCTAGATGATGATCATATTGGGACTCAATTACAATAACTACTGTAGAAGTTGTCATTATTTAGAGGAAGAGGAGACGATAGCTCATCTTCTATGTGGTTGCCCCGCACTGCAGGGCATTAGGCAACGCTTACTGGGTAGGTCGCGTTTTAATGATCTTAGGGACCTATCGGATATGGCTCTGTATAAGCTAGATTTGTTCATCAGGGGATTAAATTTGTTCATAAGATAAATGTATATGGCCTACACGGACCAGGATAACTCTTCTTTTATTTTTCTTTCTTTCTATCTTTTAATTCTTTTCAGGCAACACAAACGGAACTAAGAACCCAAGTGTGTCTCCTTTTGGTAAGGGAGACAGACTGTGCAACCTAACCTAACCTGCGGTCTACACTATACTTTCTTTTGTTCACATATTAAACAAAATGTAGTGGACACCTGCAATTGGATAATGTGGACTCAACAACCATGTCTGTTTGTCAAATGTCATTTTTAGTGAGGAAGAAGAGGCACTAAATGTAAAAGTATTGAAGTAATACAAACGACAAACAAAAAAATTACACATTGTCTAGATTAGGCAAATGATTATCGGAGATAATCTACACAAGGTAAACTTTATTTAATAGCTGATTATTATGTTTGGTTGTCAAATGTAATTTTTAGTGAGGAAGAAGAGGCGGCAAACAAAAAAGTGCATAGTGTCTAGATTAGACAAATGTTTATCAAGACGAATGTCAAAATCGGTGCGAATCTACACAAGGTAACCTTAATTTAACAGTTGATTATTATTTTTGGTTGTTAAAATAAAAAAACAATGAGGAATTCGCCATAATAATTTTTACGTTTGTCTTGATAAAACAATTGCCTTATGTAGACACTATACTATGATTTGTTTGACAAATGGATGTTTGTCTTGATTCAAATCTCTCACGTGCAGACTCTGCATTAGTCCACATAAATTTGCTAAACATTCTGTAATTCATTAAAAAAATTACGTTTATTTTCATAACAAATTTGCTAGTTTGGACACTTGATTACTTTGTTTTTAAAAACATTGTCATTTTATATTTTTAAACAATATTTTTATGTTTACTTAAATTTATCTTTTTTCACACATTAACATTTTCTAAATGTTGAAGTATTATTTTTAATATTTTTTTTCATCAGAATTATTAGCAGTCATTACGTTCTTACACAAATGAGCTAAACTACCAGTTTATTTTATTTTTTTGTGTAAGTTAAATGTACGTGTGATAATGATTTTTTTATGAGTGTGACCAATTTGTTTACCGGTTTAAGGCCAGGTAATCATTATCTCTTTGGTACTTTTTTTTAAGTAAATGTTATGGTGTCGTTTTATATAATTTTTTTTTTTTTTGTTCTACATGCTAAAGGTTGCTATAATTTTGTTATAATGTGATCTGGTCTTCTTTTAAAAGTAAAACTAAAAACTGAATGAAGGTGTAATATGTTTGTCTTACAAGTGTGAGAACTATTTAATATGTTTTCCTGCTGGCGACAGAATCACAAAAAAAATGTAGGGAACATGCAATACAATATTATGAATTTAGGACAAGTATCCGTTTTTATAGAAGTAAAAAAAAAACATTGATTAGTTATATGATTTTAAAGTTTTTGTATTTAAAAATATAAATAATAACTTACATAATGTAGTTAATTTTACTATAGTTCAGTAGGCAACACTTTAAATGAAATTGAAGTCCAAAACAAATTGCTAATACTGACTGGTTGTATTGAAATGTATAGAAGTAGTTTAGGAAGACTCAAGAGCTTATAACTAATTAAAGCAGATTTCAAAATGCATTCTTAACAGCATATCTTTTTCTTTATTTCATCAAAAAATCAATGAAATAGGTTTTAATTTAAAAAAAAAAAAATACTTAGGTCTACAATAGACAATTTTTTCTATTAATATCAACTTAAGGTCAAAATAAAGGCGAATTTATAGAAGGTGACAAAAGTTGCCAAGACACAATTCATTCATGTTTTTTTATGTAAGCAGTTTGACAGCTGTAACAACCAAAATATAATAATCAGTTGTTTAATTGAAGTTATCTTTTATAAATTCGTACTTATTTTAATGTTTGCCCTGATAAAATTGTACCTAATGTAGACAACAATATAGAAGCTTTTAAAATGTTATAGACATTTTCCTAGATTGACATATGTTTTAATAAAATAATTTATTGTCTCTATCAGTTCTACAAACACAACAATATGGATGTAACTTTGAGTTTACATTAGAGAAATTTGCATTAAGACAAAACGACAAATTTTAGTTTGAGTTGCAGATAATTTTTTATCTCTGTCAATCATAGGGGAAAACTAATGTCAAAATAAATCATATAAAAACTAACAACAACAATAATAATGGCGTCTTTTACCAAACATTATCAAGACAAAGTTGTCCGATCTCAAGCGCTAACAATATTCTTTTAACGTTGCACTAATACTGACAAATTCAGTCTACATTAGACAAATCTTTATAACTAAAATTTTTTAACGTTTGTCTTGATTAAAATTCGGCTAATGTAAAGTAAGCACTACTTTTAACTTCGAGTCTACATTACACATTTTTTTATCAAAACAAACGTAAAATTATTATCATGATAAAAATTTGTCTAATGTAGACTGAACTTGACAGTAGTTAAAATTGCAGCGTTAATAGAAAATTGTTGGAGATCGAGCTCTAATTTTGTCTTGACGTAACGTTGAGTCTATGTTAGAGAAATTTGTATTAAGATAAACGTCAAATTTTTGTTTGTGTTACAGATAATTTTTTATCTCTGTCAATTATGGGGGAAAATGTAAATCATGAAAAAAGTTCAAACAACAATTAAAATGGCATCTTTTACCAGCATTATCAAGACAAAATTTGGTCTCTAACAATTTTCTTTTAACGCTGCAATAATACTGACAAATTCAGTCTACATTAGATAAATCTTTATTAAGATAATTTTTTGACGTTTGTCTTGATTAAAATTCGTCTAATGTAGACTCAACATAATGTGGACTCTACGTTACGAAAAATAACATTAAATAGCAGTCATGGTTGTTTGAATAATTGTGCGAATAAAAAATTAACAAGTTCGGTTCACACAATCTATATGCAGGCGCCCACCACATTTTATTCAATGTGCAAACAAAAGAAAGTACAGTGTAGAACGCAAATTAGATACCTTTTTTAATTTTTACGCTGCAATAATAGTAATTCTGTCTACACTAGCAAAGTTAATATTATGAAAAAGAAAATGTTTTAAAAATTATATCAGCTGGTCTTATTGTAATAAATAAAACAATTTACAATTCTATATGCAAAATTATCTAAAGAAATATTACTAGAGGCCTATACTAGTAAAATAATAATAATAATAATAATAATAATAATCATGTTTTTTAATAAAATATCTTTAGAAATAAATAAAAAAAATATTAAAGAGTTTTATTACGATTTTGTTGTTGTTTTTGCTATGATAAAAATGTATCAAATGTTGATTTAAAATAAAACATTATAGAAGAAATTTTCTTAGATTAACATTTGTCTTGATAAAAAATTATTATTTAGATCATGACGGTATGAAATATGTGAAAGCAATTTCACAAAAACAACAATAGTTTTTAGTACCGCAAGAAGAAAAAAAAGAAAACAAATCAGTTGATTAAGCGAGATTACCTATTTTAATTCACCCTGATCATGGTGTAATTCAAAGGTGTAGAATAAAGAAAACATATTAATTTATATTAAGAAAATTAATAATATACAGAATTTTAAACCACCATTTTAGTTATTTTATTTATTATAGTTAATAATAAAACTATTTATTGCTACTAATTTAATAATTATTATCAGTGTTGCCAATTTAGCCTTTTTAAGGTTAAATCTAACCTTTTTATTTTGCTTTTAGCTTCAAAATTTTCGTTTCAGCTTCTAGCTTTTTTCTTAGCCTTTTTTGGTTCTTAATATAGCTTTAAAAAAGGCTAAAAATTAACAAATTTTATTTTCGAAAAATCACAAATTTAAGCTTTTTTATATTTACAGGTCTATTCTCGGCCGAGTGATAACCGAATTTATTGTGATAGTAAAACAAATTGTGAGAAAAATTAAAATTTTTCTATTCTGGAATTTGAAAAAAAATATTTTTGTATATATTTTTTCGTGACAGTTGTCACAATTATAAAAAACAAATAAATAATAACTAAATGACTGATAACTATCATGAATTCAAGAATAGCCACTGTTAGGGATAATTTTTGCCTTTGGACGCTTTATTTCAGGAGAATATTATAATTATTTTTTTTAAACTATATTATTCATAGGAACTATTTATGTTAGATTTATAAATTCAATATATATCTTCAAGAAATACCAAAAAACTAATGAGAACTAAAGAAATAAATGTATCGTTTTTTAAATAATAAGTTTTTTTTTGCCTTTGTTTTTTGGGACATTTAGCTTTTCTGACCTTTTTTAAAGGTCAATTTAGCTTTCTTTTTTTCTAAAGCCCCTGGCAACACTGAAAAAATTATATTACAATTATCTATGATCTTTTTTTCAAATGCCTTACAATTAAAATATATAATACTTGCATAATTTTAACAATAAAGATCAAATAAATATTTTAGAAAAATTGTTTATCTAAGAAATTAAAATTTAGTTTAATAATTTTAATTATTAAATGTTCTAATTAATATTTTTTTTTCTTACTTTATAGACGAGTTTTTTTTTTTTTTTTTTTTGTCATTTTAAAATGTAAGATCTTTTGCTGCTATATTTTTTTATTAATTAATATGACTGCAATTAATAAATAGTAGTTTAATAATACTTGCATAAATTTATGCATTTTGTGTAAAATAATATTGTTATTAAAAATAATAATAAAATTGTTTTTTTAATATTTTAAAAATGTTATTATTTAATCAACAGCAATGTCAAGTATTATTTTTGTGGTTTAATAAGAAAAAAATTGAAATTTAAGCAGAATTAATTAATATAAATAATTAGTTATAAAAAGTCTAGGGGTGTTCACAGTTGTTTTTTCTAGTTTTTGAAATGGGTTAACTATGTATAATTTCTTTAAATTAACTCTCCTTAAATCTTGCTCTAATTCTGAAATTCTTTTACTAATTAGTTTACCTTATATGTTATGGAATAAGCTTAACACTCTTTTAATATTTACTCCTCATTCCCGTTAATCAGACAAAAAAAATAAAAAAACGTTTGCATTGCCAACACTGCATTACATCAAAAAAAGAAAAAATAAAAAATAAAAAAATGCGTGTAAAAAAGCAATAACTAACGGTTTTATGGCAAAAAAAAGGGAGAGACAATACCAACTCCCTGTTTATTTGCATAAACACACATGCACATATACTCAAACCTAAGGTGTATTCATATAAGGTGATAAAGGTTTTACATAAAGTAACATTAGGAGAATTCATTATTATTTTTATATGAAGTTTAACATTTCTGTCCATAAGATAAATTTGGTATAAAGCTCTATGCTCTATCATTAAAAAATTATCAGCTGTTTAATTGAAATCATCTATTCAATAATTGTGTCCCTATTCCTTTTGCTGTAATAAACTTAAACCTAAAAGCTTTATACTGGCAACCCCTCATTTTATTTGTTGTTATTGTCAAAGTTGTATTTCTCTCTCAATGCGTTTAATTGTTGTTGATTTAAGAATTGTATGTAAATAAACATAAAATATTTGTATTTTTTTTTAATATGGGTGGAGTACTTGAACAAAAATGTAGCTTCTTCATTTAGTACATAAATATTTTAGCAAAGGTATTTAAATAATTTATTTGTAAGACTTTAAATTTTTTTATTTGCAAAAAAATACCATTAAATTTATTACTATAATAGCTTTAGCTAAACATTTTTTTGTTTATCTTTCTTTATAAACTTGTTAATTTTTCTATGACGTTTTTGCAAATCATCTCCTCTCCATTAGAGTTAGTTTAACAAATTTTTAAATAGCTATAAAAATCTTATACATAATCTTAAATACATTTAAATTTGTTTTGCTTCTTTTTTTTGCCAAATATTACATAAAGCTATTTTGTGAAAAAAAAAGAAAAAATACGCATTAGAAGTCCAAGGTTAAAAAAGCGTAGATATAATTAAGTTTTATGGTTTAAAATTGCAATGATTATCGTGCACATATGTTGTCTAAATAATTGTATAATTGTTGTACTGTTATAAGCGATTATATGGAAATAGTTAAAATGTGTAAAATTTTAACAACATAGTTGTTGAGGCAATTAATTATAACTTTGTAATATTATTGTTAAAGTAAAGATTTAATTTAAAATTGAAAATTCGAAATTTTTAATAGTAATTCAGCCAACTTTGTTTATACTTTCCAAATGAAGTTGCCAGAGAGTTGACTTGTATAGTAAGAATGTTGCCAAGTAATTATCTGTGATTCGGGAATAATATTTGATAACTGACTTAATAAAATTTTTCAATTATAGAAGCTCTACTGTATGTCAAAGGCAAGGTGACCTCACTTAATCATCTGAACTTTTTTTAGTACTTAAAAATAAAAAAACAACAATTTTTTATCAAGACAAATGGTACCAAGGAAGTTTACTTCGATTCTATATTAAAGAAAATTTTATCAAGACAAATGTGAAATTTTTTGTTTAAATTGCAGATAATTTCTTATCTCCATCAATTATAGGAGAAAATTTATATCAAAATAAACAATAATAATAAGGTTTTTTACCAAGCAACGCTAAGACAAAGTTATCAGAGCTCCAGCGCTGATAATTTTGTTTTGACGCTGCAATTTTTCTTGCCGCAATTCTGACTTTGTAGACGAGAGTGGTAAAGAGAATGTAGAAGTGTAGTGTTGTTTTCTCCTCTCTCTTCTATAAACTCAGAATTGCGGCAAGTAAAATTGCTGTGTGTAAACCCGGGCTAATATTAAAATATACAGTCTACATTAGACAATTTTTTATCACAATATTTTGATGATAAATGACATAATAAATGTTTGTTAAATGTATACTGGAAGTCAGTCTACATTAGAAAATTGTTTATCACAATAATTTGATAGTAAATGACCTGAGAAATGTTTGTTAAATATAGACTGGAAGTCAGTCTGCATTAGAAAACTGTTAATCGCAATAATTTGATAATAAATGACTTGATAAATGTAAAGTGGAAGTCAGTCTACATTAGAAAATTGTTTATCACAATAATTTGATGATAAATGACTTGATAAATGTTTGTTAAATGTAAAGTGGAAGTCAGTCTACATTAGAAAATTGTTTATCCTGATAACAATTTGACGTTTGTCTTAATACAAATGTGTCAAGTGTAGATTGGAAATAATTTGCTATGTTTTATTTTAAAGCATGGTAGGTAAACATGGTAAAATAAACTAGGTACTATCATTTTACGTGTGTTTTGATAAATGTTTGTCAAATGTAGACTGGAAGTCAGTCTATATTAGAAAATTATTTATTCTGTAGATTCAAAATTATTTTGCATTCTTTTTAAAAGCAAAGTAATAAACATGGTGAAATAAACAAGGTAATAAAGCTACAACAAATACAACAAGATGAAAACAACATAGAATACATATTAAGCACACGGTGGTGCCAAACAGAAAAAAATTTCTATATCCTGAACTACTGCTCTCATCCTATGTAAATGTAACGTTCTGTCTACATTAGAGTTCCAGATAATTTTTGACCTCTGCCAATTCCAGGGGATATCATATATACATATGTATATGTATATCATAATAAATTATATAAAAAGTACCAACAACGTTCAAGCATTATCAAGACAAAGTTGTCAGATCTAGAACGCTGACAATTTTCTTTTAACGCTGCAATAATACTAACAAATTCAGTCTACATTAGACAAATCTTTATCACGATTATCAAGACAAAGTTGTCAGAAATCGAGCGACGCTGCAATAATACTGAAATGTAACAAATTCAGTCTACATTAGACAAATCTTTATCACAATAATTTGTCTAACGAAGACTCCAAGTAATGAGTAGGTGTAGAAAAGGAACTAAGGTTTCAGAATAATTATTTTGTAGTCACTCTGTGATAACACAAGATTAGTTACAGGGTGTCAAACTTGATTATCTCTAGTATGTTTCCAAAGAAAGGCCGAAGACTAAAATTAAGGAGCAGATGTAGAGAAGGAACTAAGGTTTCAGAATAATTATTTTGTAGTCACTCTGTGAGAACACAAGATTAATTACAGGGTGTCAAACATGATTATCTCTAGTATGTTTCCAAAGAAAGGCCGGTTTCAAAGATTTCTGTAAAATACTTGACAAAGATAAAGAAATATAACTAAGTTATCCCTTACAGTTAAAATATATTTAAGCCTAAATGTTTGGCTTTTTGGCTATAATTATTGAGGAATTTTTTGAATATGAATAATGTTCAAAGTCAGTAAAGAAAAACATAACACAAAACATATAAGGTTAATTTAATTAAAATTTAATTGTTTTTTAATTTTTATAAATAAAATTTGAAAAAATATAAATTTTATATTGAAATACATAATTTTTCTCCAAAAAATGTTAACAGAATAAAATATAAACAAAATTGTAAACGAATTGTGATATTTGGCAGTAATAATTTGCGACGAATTTAAAATCAATTATGCTCTTAATACTACCTTATTAATTGTACCATGTTTTGCTTCAAATAACACATACAAATATTCGGATAATTATAATTAAAAATTAACTAAACTTCTTTGTATAATTATATTCAACCTGTCACTAATGTATTTGTCACATTTTTCTCTAAATTGTCCGTATCACTTTCAGACAATTTGATGCTATCCGGCTGCTTAAATTGTCCAAAAAAAGTATTTTCAAAACAATTAAAAAATAAACACAAAAAATGTTGTTAATTTAAACCGTAAATAAAAGTGATAAAAATCACAGCTTTAACAACCAAATAAAATAATTTTCATTCTATCAGTTTGAGAGGCAAAAAAAAAGAAAAATACAAATAAAAATTAAAGCGAAATGACAACTAAAATTGTACAAACAAATAAGTTCAATAAACTTTCTAAAAAAGGAAAAAAAATAAAATAAAAGCCATTGAGCTTCAATTGTAATGAAATAAGATTTTTATTGTGAGTCTTTATAAAGTATAAAATAATATAAACATAAAAAAAAATAAAAATAATTTCGGTTAGGGTTCGTTGATTTTTTTTTTTTGCGCAATTGTAAACTCTACATAAAATAACAAATCTTAAACAAAAGATAGAGTTTGAAAATAATGTATGATGAAAACAAAACAATAATACAAAAGTGACAGAAAAAAGAATATAATAACAAAAAACATTAACAAATAAAATAACAATATACAGCTCTAAATGTACAACAATTTTAGTACATGAACCGGAAAAAGGAAATGAGTTTTAGAATATCATATTGACAAAAAAAGAAATAAAAGAATAATGAAAGTTATTATATGCTGTAAAGTTTAAAAACAATAATAGAATAAACAAAAATCCAAACAATTGATTAATATATTTCTTTAAAAAAAATTTAAATATTATTTAAATATTCTATTAAACAAAAACATTAATTTAATGTTTATTTATTAATAAAATTTGCCAAAAATGTTTTTTTATTTTGTTTAAGGAAATACTAAAAAATATATTTATTATTAATTAAACCAAATGGTAACACTTTTGTTTTGTTTACTTTTATACCCAGAGTTGCTTAAAAAAAAGGTACTAACAACCATCATACAATTGTTTATTATTTTCCCACCTGTTTTAGTTTTGTTTTACTTTTATTGTTTTCTTTTTTTATGTATATATTTTGCACATTCTTTGCTTGAGATAAAATATTTATAAAATTTGCACGTTTTTCTTATATTTATATATATTTTTTTATTATTAGAAATATTTTATTTTCTATATTGTTTGTGGTTTTGGGAAAACATTTTTCATTTTCTGCTTTTATTTGTTTATTTATCTAAGGTAAAACTATAAAAAAAATGCTACCATTTTATTTATAACGAAAAATAAACACATAAAATAAAATGATAAATTGCAATATTTTATAATACGTATGTACTACATTTCAAGCAGCAGACAATTGCATGCAAAATATTACCTAGAAAATTATTATATTTTATATATTTTTTTTTTATATAAAAGCAGGTATTATAAAAAAAAATAACTATATTATATTATTAATTAAACTTTCATTCTATTAATAAATATTTCCCACTTCTCTACATATATACCTATGTAAATATATATGTTTTAACAAAACTTTCTCTTTCAAGTTAGGTTTTTTAAACTTTTCTTTACTACTATTTCCTTTCCACTTACTAATAGTGCGGTTTCCTGTGGTGACATTTTAATTATGTGACATATATTCATGATTCCCATTGTATATATTTTCATTCAATAAAAAAACTTATTTTGTTTAGTTTTTCTACAAGTTTTTGTAGCTAATAATATGCATTAAAAAATAAAAGTGATGAAAATATGGCGGTTTAGGAAGGCGTTAAGTGTTGCCATAATTTAAAAAAGAAAAAAGTTTATATCAAGTATAATCTAAGAAGAATACAAAGTTCCGTAATACCAAGAAAAAACATTGGCTGGCAATTTCTAATTTATATCAAGATAAACATCCAAATTTTATCATGATAAAGATTTGTCTAATATAGACTGAATTTAAAAGAAAATTCCCAGTGCTCAACTTTGTCTTGATAATACTTGGTAAAAATCGCCATTATGATTATTGTTAGTACTTTTTACAAGGTTTATTATGATATATTTTTTCCTATAACTTCCAAAGTTAAAAAATTATCTGTAACACAAACCAAAATTTTGACATTTGTCTTGATAAAAATTTCTTTAATGTAAACTCGACGTAATTATTTGGAAGCCAGTAATCGAATCGCACAATATGTAGTAAATGAATTCTATTGTTCTTTTAAGCATAGCCCCAAGATATTTAGATTCTTCAGTTTTAAATCTTCTAACAAATAACTAAATAAGTGCTTCAATTAATTCATTCATTAACTAAGATATAAATGTTTTAAATCTCTCCGTTATAATAAATTTAGAAGCGATTAATACTTTGACTCGGCCTTGTCTTATTTAGAACAATTACGACAATATGACGATTTCAATAGATAAAGTTTAACACTTTTGCGCGTAACTTTGAGTCTACATTAGACAAAAATTTTATCTAGACAAAAGAAAAAAAAATTAATGTAATAAAGACTTGGCTAATGTAGACTGAATTTGTAAGTATTATTACAGCATTAAAAGAAAATTCTCAGCACTCGAGTTCTGCTTGGTAAAAGACGCCATCTTAATTGTTGTGGGTACTTTTTAAATGGTTTATTATGATATACGTATTCCCCTATAATTGACAGAGATAAAAAATAACATGCAATTCAAACAAAAATTTTACGTTTGTAAAAGTCAACTATGAAGTGACGTCACCTGTTTGAATTTAAATTCATTTCTATTGGCAAGATATTCATCTATTTGGGACAGAAACACAAACGACATAGCTGGCAATAGCCTGAATAAAATATTGACTTTAAGTAAAACATATTTCCATGTTTAAATCAATGTTTATGGTAGAACTGTTATATGTAATTATCTTGGTAAAAGACGTCCTTTGTTAATCCCATCTTTGACTTTTAGATTAATCTGGACATCAAGGCCTGAAGATATACAAAACATATGAAGACTTATGTAGATAGAGATCATCATTGATAAACTACGTCCACACTAGTCTTTTTCTTGTTCGAACCAGAACAAAGGGTCGACAGAGGAATTTTGTTTTCAGTGAACAGAAAATTTGTCAAAAATATCATAACAATAGAAATTTTTGCTCGTATAATGGTGCAGGAACATGTCGGTCCACACTATCCAAATTTATGAGCACACAAGAAAAAGCTTCGTGTATACCGTAAGTTATTATGATATAACCCAAATATACGGATCTGTATGTATTTTATTAGTTCTTTATCGATTTCACTGTTAAGTTTAGCACAAACTTCAACATTTAAAGTGTCTTTAGTGAACAAATTTTTACAGGTCATGTGACCATAATAAAACAGATGATTATTATTTTTTAAATGAATTCTTTAGTATTTTTTATAACTTCGATTTGATAAAAAAGTATTAAGTAGCGTCCATATTACATACAGTTTTACAAAGTCATATCGAAATTACTGGGAATCTATAGCATTAGTTAAACAGCTGATTATCATTTTCGCTTAATCTAGATGTCTGGCTGCATTTAACTGCGATCCACACACGCTTTTTACTTGTTCGAGCAATGAACAAAATTTTGTAGATAGTGTAGACCCAACATGTTCATGTTTTGTTCGCACAATTGTTCGAGCAACCATGTCTGCCATCAAACGTCATTTTGTATGCCAAAAAAGAGGCGCTGACGTTTTGTTCATGTGCGAACAAGAAAATGGCTAGTATAGACGGTACGTTATAAAAAAAAGAACATTCGCCTTCTTGTTGTTCTTTTGCAACACTTGTCATCTTTAGGATATTCGACCTAATTTTAACATTTTTCTTGATTAAAAAGTACTCTATTATATAGGGTCTACATCAAGGCAAATTTATTATAATAAGTATTTCTTGCTCTACATTAAACTAATTTTTATCAAAAGAAACATCGAAATTAGTGCTAACGCGCCATCCATACACGCTTTTTTCATGTTCGGGCAAGAGGTGCTGAATATAAAAGTATCGAAGTGACACTGTCGGCAAACAAAAAATTATGATTTGTTCGACAAATNNTGTTCGACAAATGTTTTGCCCACTCAAAACAAAATGGACGTTTTGTTCATGTGCGAACATGAAAAAGGCTAGTGTAGACATATACAAAGAAAATTCGCCTTCTTCTTTTGCAACCCGTTTTATCTTCATCATATTCGCGTTAATTTTGACATTTATCTTGATTAAAAAGTACTCTATTATATAGGGTCTACATCAAGGCAAATTTATTATAATAAGT
>MINK01187823.1:6158-16695 GCA_001735545.1 Phormia regina
GCTTAATATTTTTGTAGAAAATTCTAAAAAAAAAAAAAAAAAAAAATTCTGCTAAAATCTAAACAATGCATACATACCTTCCTTTCTATAAAAACATTGATAAGTTATCAAAAGCGAATTTAAATTAAATGCAATACTTTATTTTGTATTGATTATTATTGAATTTAATTTTAATTTATTCGATTTAAAGTTGTATAATATCAGTCCACACATTTCAAGTTCTGCTTTATCTGCTTTTATCGTATCAACAAAAAAGTGTGTCATTGAACTATTTCCTACAATAGATTTACCCGAAAAGATGTCACTGACCATACTCAACTTATTTTTATTGTTTACACTTGCAGTTTTTTATATAATGGAGAAAAATAAGAATGTTTACTATAAGTATAAGCAAAAAGTTCTTTTTATTAAACATTTTTTATTATGACTCATGAAAGCAATATACACAAAATAAAATTAGCTAATAGTACTTCATCTCGCAATAAATAATCTTTAGGATTTCAAGATGGTTTTTCTTTGAAGTTTTGATAACATTTTAGGTTAATACAATAATTTTGTGATTTTCTTTTTAAATAAAGTAGATATGAAAAAACTTTATATATGTTATTCTATTTTACAACAAAATATAAATAATGTGTAGACCAATGTAGACCAGTATCCGAAAAAATTTAAATATTATTCGGTTTAACCGAAAAAATCCCAATTTATTCAAAAATTTGTTAAAATCTTGAAAACCCAGTTTTCAGTTTTTTAACTTTTTTAGGAAAAGTGTTTTATTTAAATAAAAATATTTCATAAAAATCCTAGATTTATATAGGTGTTTGAGTAAGTCTTTCCAAAATAAAATTTTCGTATTTGAAATATGAACCTACCCAATAATCCAAAGAATATTATAACGATATCGAAAAGATATTATCTATGTGATTAAAACTATCACTTGTGATAATCGTTCTCGTATATATTAACGATAGTTTCCTTCGAGACATAAAAAAATTGAATTTATCGTTAAAAATCTGCTAACTATTGTTGTTGTAGCAGCTAGAACATCTTAACAATTTTCAGTCAGGGGGTTCTGCATCGAGGTTAAGTCCGGGGAATTGTGCTACTTCCACTGGTTGTGTCCATATATCCATTGGACACAGAGAAGTAGGGTTCGCAGGACAGTTGAAAATGTGGTGAGTGTCATGTGAGCCCTCACATGCTGGGCATAAGTTGGGGACAGCACGGTCTATGCGAGACTAGTAGGCATTGAGCCTGTTGCTCCATCCCGACCTCAGTTGAGCCAGAACTACTCTTGTTATCCGCGGCAAATTCTTCTCGTTATCTGCAATAGGCGGTGGGCGGCCTCCTAAAACGACTTTCATGCGGCAATTTGCAAACTGCTTGGTTAACATTATGTTATGTTCCTTGACCGGTAGTACCTTCGCTTCCTCATGTAGGTGGTGTGGGGAGGTTATTTGTAGGCAGCCTGTAACGGTCCTTAAGGCTGCATTTTGACAGCTTTGTAGATTTCCCCACTGGGTATCACACAACGAAGGGGACCACACTGGAGAAGCATAATTAACTACTGACCGGTCAATCGTTTTGTATGTAGCTAACAAGATTTCTTTGTCCATACCCCAAGTACTGCCGGCTAGCGCTTTGAAGACCCTGTTTCTACTTCGCAAGATTGTGCGAGATTGCAGTAGCATGAGCTGAGGAGGTAAAGAGGCTGTCACAGGTGACCCCCAGGATTTTTGGGTCATTCACTGTCGGAAGTTGAACTCCATCGACAAAGATGCCTAGCTCTAGTTAAATATTCATTTTTTTTCTCTTGACATCAATAATTCATAGAACTCACAAGATTCTCACAAATTTCGGGTGAAATGTATCTTTGATTTTATTCCACTTTTCTTATTTTTATATTTTAAACATTCTATTTCATTTTAAAAGACTTCTGTAGATTGAGGCGGCCACTCCATTAAAGAGACTTGGTTACTATGAAATCATGACTTTATATTTCTAGTTCTCAGGGTCATTATCCTACCTATATTCTATCTTTAGGGCATTTTTTCTTCAGAAAATGATAGAATTTTATTTTAGGGCATGTCTAAATAGTCAACAGTTATAATTTTCCCTTGTATCTACATAATTATTATAAATAAAATCATTTCCATATGATCAGTGACGGTCTGTTTGAAAATTTTTATAACGTCTTCAGTTTTGCAAAAATATTGTTAAAAATATTTGCAATTTACATTTTTATTTCATGTTTTGTAATATATCTTCTATAAGTTTCCAAAAAACTTAATATTTTTGTTAATTTATCTTGAAATATTCAATAATTAACGAGTTTTGCATAATAAACACCCATTATACTTTTTTTAACTTAAAAAAATATATTTTTTTTTAGCTTACAAACGCGACATGTCCTCATCCAATTATAAACTTACCGAGATAGAAGGTGATTTGTTTAGTGCTCCTAAAGACTACAGTTTGGCGCACTGTGTTGCTGCTGATTTAGGCATGGGTGCTGGTATAGCTGTAGTATTTAAAAAAGTTTTCGGACAATTAGATACTTTACGTTCGCAAAATGTACAAACTGGAGGAGTAGCTGTTCTTAAAGATAATAAACGCTTCATATACTATTTGGTAACTAAAGATCAAAGTTGGGATAAACCTACATATGAAAGTTTGAGATCATCTTTAAAAGCCATGCGCGAGCATATGGTAACATAATTTATATATTTATTAGTTATATTAAAAATATTAATAATTCTATTATATTTCTAAAATTCCTCTTAGCGCTCTAACAATGTGCACAAATTGGCTATACCAAGGATTGGTTGCGGCATTGATGGACTTGAATGGGACAAAGTTAGCAGCGAATTGAATGGTGTTTTCTCGCAAGAAGATTTGGAAATTGTTGTTTATAACTTTGTACCAAAGTAAATGAACAAATATTAACACAAATTTACCTTGTAATATCAGAATTTCATATATTTCTTAAAAGAAATGATAAATAAAGAAAATAAACTTATATAAATATAATTTTATAAAAACATTTGTCTTATCAGGAATCTAATTTATCCAGATTTTGGAGGAACATAGTTATAAATGACAATAGTTACTAAATCGTTGTTAAAAATTTCCTCAATCAAATCTTTAACCTTGGGCCAAGACAGACCGTCTAGGCCACAACCAATTCTGGGCATGGCCAATTTGGTAACATTGTGTTTTAGCTGTAAAATACAAATTAAAAAAAATATTTTTTATTATTGCTTTATTAAGCAATAATAATACTTACCATGTGCTCCCTCATAGCACTCAAGGAACTATGCAATGTCTGATAAGTAGGTTTACCCCAGCTGCTTTGTTTAGTTACTAAATTGTATATAAAACGAGAATTATCTGTAAGGATGGCTACACCTCCGGGTTTAACATTTTGCTGTTGCAGAACATGAACTCGACCAAATTTATTACTATAAAATTAAATTAGAAAAAAATACAAAATTTAGCAGTTTATACTTACCGAAATTTGACAGCAATTCCTTTTCCCATTTTAAGATCTGCAGCTACACAATGTGCCATGGAAAAACTTTCATCGGCGGAAAATAAATCCCCACTTATTTCCTTTATAGTACAGTTCATTTTAGGTTTCAAATTTTATTTCCAATTGCAAAAAAATTGCAGTTTTTACAAAAATTTAAATTGCAATTTATTTTATCTTTTGGTGCCAAAGGAGTTCAAGAGTTACCAGATGTTATAAAATTGTTGTTTTGGAATTCGCAATTGACCACATATTTCAGCACTCTATGATTTCAATTAAGACCGCATGCGACAAACTGCACCAAAAAATCAAGCTTTCAGTCGTTAAGTAGCTTCGGGAACAACTCTTGCGTCGGTCTAATTAATTCTTAAGTATATATTTAGGTTTGTTGTGATTCTATTATTTTGTGTTCACTGTCGCATTGACTTTTCGCTTCTCACAAAACTTGTATGTTTGTAACCTAATGGAGTACCGTATAAAAGTAGTGATTGATATTGTAAGATGTCATATAATTTTAGAGCTGAATTCAAAATTGTTTTTATCTATTGGAATCTTATAGCTAGACATTTAAATTTAAGAATAAAAAAGTGCTTTACCAAATATTTTGAACCCATTAAGGTAATAAAGAACACTTTGGCGAATGAATGATTAATAACACGCAGGCTTAATTCTTTGATTAATTTTTTGAAATCGAATTGTATTTATTATCCTTTTCATTCGTTTAAAGAATTATTTAATTCATAGACGTAAATTCTTCATATGAATTTAATTTAATGTATAAAAAATAAAAATTTAAATTTGAAAATGTTGCTAAAAAATATGTTTTTGGGATAGTATTAGTATTATAAAAAACAATTATTTCTTAACTCAAAGTTAATTTTAATTTTTTCGAAGCTCTACAATTACTATTATTTCATATTGATTATTTTAGTCAATATTGGTAGCCATAATCTTCAGTTACCCCTGAGAAAATTCAATTACGTATTAAAATACAAAAGAGATTATAGAACAAATTAATTGATTTCTAATACAGCAAGCTTATTTAAATAAATTGTTTTAATTTTAGTTGTTAAAAATCAATACCAAAAAATCACCCAAATGAAAATATACCCAATGGATATTAAATAATTGCAAATATAAAAAAATTTAAATTTGTTGAGAAATAGTGGAAAAACTCTAAATATTTATGAAAATTCACATTCAATCAATGCTTTGATGCATTTCAAATCCTGTATTCTTTAAATAAAAACGAAAAATTTAGAAAAATTTCAAAAATGTGTTATCAATACAAAATTTTTCGTAATTTTTCATATGAAGTATATATGGATATTTTTTTTTGCGGATTTTTTTCGACCTTTGATTTTGCATATATATTAAATGTTTAATAGATTTGGAAATATATCTTTACATTAGCATGAATATTAATGTGTTGTTTTCAATATAAATTTTCGTAAATTTTTTATTAAATATGAAAATGCTATAAACACTTTTTTAAAAATATAAGACGTTATTTTTTCTTTAACATTCGTGCTGCCATATTTTGAAAAACTTTTAATACTAACTTGATACTAATTTTTACAACCAAGTTATTGCAAATTCTCTCAGCTGACCAATGTTTTGATTCTATATGATTTTCATATGAAATTATTTCAATTATTACGTGCATTTTAATAGAAAATATGCTTTAGATTTTCTGATAAATGTTTTTTAACAAGTTCTTCAACTGTTTTTACAATTAATCAAATGAGTTTTTTAATAAATTTAATACGAAGTTTTATCGATAAAATGCTCGCGCTATTATCGTTTGGCAGCAAAACAATAAAAAACACTTTAAATATTTACATTAAAACAAATACTGGACGCACATTATCGGTAAATTTAGAGCCTCAGTGGGATATAAAAAACGTCAAGGAAATAGTAGCACCCCAATTAGGTCTACAGCCTGAGGAGGTTAAGATAATATTTGCTGGTAAAGAACTTAGTGATGCGACAACAATAGAGGTTAGAATTAATATTGAAACAAAGAAATAAAACTGACCTACTTGATGTATAATACAATAGGAATGTGACTTGGGCCAGCAGAGTATATTGCATGCCATACAGGCAAGACCTGTGCAACAGAGAAAACGTTTATACTCGACTGTAGCTGAAGAGGAGCCTAGTGAAGAGCAACCTTCAAAACCCTTGTGTGAAACATTGGTTGATTTGCAGTTACAAAGTGAAGAAAGATCGAATATACCAGAAGAGAGTAAATTATGGTTATTTTATGCTATTTTTGTAGAATTTCATTTTATAAATTATGTTTATGGTTTTAGATCGTGAACGTTCGAAAGCTCACTTTTTTGTTCATTGTTCTCAGTGCAATAAATTGTGTAAGGGCAAATTACGTGTACGTTGTTCTTTGTGTAAAGGAGGTGCATTTACCGTACATCGAGATCCAGAATGTTGGGATGATGTCTTAAAGCCACGGCGCATACGTGGTCACTGTGAATCTTTAGAAATTGCCTGTGTTGATAACGACATTGGTGATCCTCCATTTGCTGAATTCTATTTCAAGTGTGGAGAACATATATCGGGCGGTGAAAAGGACTTTGCTGCACCCCTTAATTTGATTAAAATCAATATGAAAGATATTCCTTGTCTGGCATGTACTGATGTAAGGTAAGATTTTAATTACAAAACCTTAAAATTTCATATGGACTTTTTCAATATAAACTGTTTTCATATAAAAATGATAAAAAATAATTTGTTCTAAATATTATTCATATAATTGCTTATAAATTTAATCAATTGCATTTTTTAGTGATACTGTTCTAGTCTTTCCTTGTGAATCAAAACACGTTACCTGTATTGAATGCTTTTTACACTACTGCCGTTCCCGTCTTATGGAACGTCAATTTATGCCTCATCCCGATATTGGCTACACTTTGCCTTGTCCAGCAGGTTGCGAAAATTCCTTTATTGAAGAAATTCATCATTTTAAGTTATTGACACGCGAAGAGTATGATCGTTATCAACGCTTTGCCACAGAGGAATATGTTTTACAAGCAGGTGGTGTATTGTGTCCACAGCCAGGATGTGGTATGGGTTTATTGGTAGAACCGGATTGTAAAAAAGTTACTTGTCAAAATGGTTGTGGTGTAAGAAAAAAAACCAAAAAGTTATGGCAGGGACAAATTTATTAATTAACTATTTTTTTTTTTAATATTCAGTATGTTTTTTGTCGTAATTGTCTCCAAGGATATCATTTAGGTGACTGTTTGCCAGAGAATGGTACTGGCAATACAACTGGCAGCTGTGAATATGCGGTTGATCCTAATGTAAGTATTAAACTAAAAGTTGCACTCAGTATTTTTTATTCAATAGTTAAATTTTTTAGCGCGCTGCTGAAGCCCGTTGGGATGAAGCCAGTAATGTTACTATTAAAGTTTCTACAAAACCCTGCCCTAAATGCCGCACACCTACTGAAAGAGACGGTGGTTGCATGCATATGGTGTGTACTCGTACAGGATGTGGCTTTGAGTGGTGTTGGGTTTGTCAAACCGAATGGACAAGAGATTGTATGGGTGCACATTGGTTTGGTTAATGCTGTAATGTTATTGTCATTATTTTCAATTATTGTAAATAAATTTGTTACAAGATTCAATTTTAGGGAAAAAATAATATCAACTTTTAAAAATGTGTCTTTCAATAAATTTATAATAATTACATTGATCTGTTTAATGTTTTTAATTTAAATGTACTTTTAGATTTTTCTTTTCATTAAATTATTAAAATTTTATTTACTATTCTCTTTGTTCTTTCTTTTGTCATACATTAGCAATTTAACAATAACATTTTGTTAAATTGAAAGTAACCGAACAATTAAAACGCAGGAGTTGTCTTCAAGTCATATTCTTTTATTCATCAATGATCCAATTTGATAATAAAACTAGTTATTCTACTTACTTTCATAATTTTACTTAAAAAAATGCAAATTTGATCAATAAAATTAATAAAAATCCACAAAAATTTATTGTTTTTAAAAAGAGTATATTTGGTTTTAGTTTTGTATACAATGTCAATATTTTTTCTTAATTGTTTATAATTTACATATATAGTAATTAGTAATTTAATTTCTATTATGGAATATGATTAATACAATACATAAAATAAATATTTCAAATACCCTCGGATTATTTATAATTATTATAAATTAATAAATATTTATATATAAATATGTTTGTATTAATTAATTTAAATAATAAAACATCATTAAAAATCTATGAAACTTTTGTCATAAATCATTAGATGTTATAGAACACACAAAATTTTAAGAATTTTAAATAAATTAATTATTTGATCTCTTTTTCAATTACAAAACAAAAAATAATCTTTTTATATGGCGTTTTAAATAAATGATCTTAAACTTAGTTGCAATATTTAATATGGGTTTATTCGATATCCAAATACAATTTGGAGGCATTATTGGAAATTTAATAAGAAAAGTTGTTTTTGGGTTTTCACACAGAGATTACTGATGAATGTTTATGTGTGTATATGATTTCTTTATGATCGATCAGTTTGTATTTTTATTTTAAGCATAATCACGTGATCCTTCCAATTTTCTCATCTGTATTTGAAGAAAGATGATGATTTTTTTAATAGACAAATATCTATGATTTTTAACATATAATATAAATTTTATTTTATAAAGATAAAAAGTTATAAATAAAGTATAAATTGATAAATAAATTATTATATAAAATAACTGTAATAATTATTCTTCTCACTGCTAAATAAATTCATATGTTTTCGTTGTTGTGTGTATATTTGTGTGAAAGACGGACAAAAACTACAGAGATTGAGAGATTTTGAATGATTTATTCTTTTGGATTTGTTTTCAGTTCTGAAAATGAAGTTATGAAAAGTGTCATTGAGTTCAAAAATCTGGTTGTGTTAAATAATTTTATAAATATTTTATTGTGGTTATAATAACAAAGTGCAAAATTGTTGGTTTAGTTTGGTTTATGTATGTATATGTAAGTGTATGTGAATGAGTGCTCAGATATATAGAGTATGTGAGTATGTATTTAATTGTAATACTTAAAAACCTGTTAAAATGTTAAATACATATAAGTGAAATGAAATATATTGTTTATTAAAAGTAATATGTTCAAAATAAATATTTAAAATGCTAACGATTTATCTTTAAAGAAACAATACTTATTGGAAACACCCTGTGTTAGTTAAAACTGACATTTTGTAATGCATACTTTTTGGCTTTATATTAAATAAAGAAAGAAAAAAGAAAAAGATAGAATGTAAAAAATTAAAAAAAACATAGAATCTATTGAAAATTCCCAAAATATTTAAAAGACCTGATCTACAGGAAATTAAAATCTGTTATAAAAATTCTTTCGTTTCAAAAAATATAACTATATTTATTCTAGATTTAATCTAGCAGCTATAACAAGCTACCAGATGATATTATAAGAAAACCATGGACATTTGAAACAAAATTTTTAAAATATTTGAAAACTTTATGTAAATAGTTTAATACATTTACATATCTCAGATATAACAGACTAATTTATTTAAATTATTAACTAATATGTGAATTTACAAAGAAAATTTAAGATTTTTTTATTTCAATTGCAATTATTAGAAATTTATTTCCAATTTATAAATACTTCTTAAATTAAAATTAAAATATATATTTAAATTCGTCTTTTTAATTGCTATATTAAATTAAAAAAAAATAATAATAATTGGCAGGTTTACAGAGATTTTGAGATATAGTAACACCAGGGTTCTACTAAACTATAAAACATATTCAAACTTTGGTTCTTAACAGACATTCTGGTCAATATACAAGTAAATCGTGATAATTGGGAACCTTAAATGAAAAATATTATTAACAATAACTTAAATTGAAAAATGAATATCGTATAAGAAATATGTTTAAAACTATAATTGTTTAAACTTTTTTTTTTCAAGGTTTGCATAAGTTATAATTTTCTCTAACCACCTGTTTTCAAAAGGATATGATCCTATTTTTTCTTCTTACAACAATTAATTCTCCTTGCAACAGTTAACTTATAAACTATTAAATAAAATAAAAAAATATTTATTAAACAACATTTCATAAATTTTTTTCGTAAAGTATATCATTTCTACTGCAACATTTTGAAGGAAAATTATGATAAAATTATAACAGTTTGCTTTGAAACGGTTCCAAATTTTTAAATGATTCTTATATAGAAAAGTTAATAAAACTATTTCTATTAATCCAAAGGATTAAGGCAAAATGTTTACCATATTATAGTTTTGAATAAACTGTTATACTTTTAGACAGTTTTATAAAACTGAATCAGGAAATTTTTATCATTATTCACATAATAATATTAGTTCAAACTGTTATTAAATTATAAAAGTTTATTTCGAAAATATTCTATAAAAAATAAAAAAATTGTATACTTTTCCATTAAAAATTAACCTGTTATAATTCGTATGCTAGTATAACAGATTTTGTGCTAACTGTTATAAAGTTATAATGGCTTATGATGGAACTGTTATACAGTGTATAAGGTTTTTAGACTATTTTTTATAAAATAAAACACTTTGTAGTACAGTTTTTGCTGTTATAACAGTTTTAAACCAAGCCTTAATATATTATAATACTTTGAGATTATTTTTTATTAAAAAACGAGAGAAGAAGGTATAGTCGGTCAAGACCGACCATATGATACTCTACACCATTGTCTATCTGTACCAAAATTCGGGGAGGAGCTAATTATGGACCTATACTTGTATTAAGTGAAAAATAAAAACATAATATTGCATAATATTACGTCTATACTAAGATTCACATGTATTTATGCACTTTTTGGTGATTCCCCAAATTGGGTCTTATATGGGAGCTATGGTCAATTATGGACAGATCTTGATGAAATTTGGCACATATGCTTACATAAAACTTATTTGTGTCAAATTTCATTAAAATATTTAAATTTTTAAGGTATGTTT
>MINK01187823.1:17162-34362 GCA_001735545.1 Phormia regina
GTATACTTTAAGGTGGGTGTAGGAAAATATTTTCTCTGCGTTACAATATTTGCACAAACCACCTAAGGTGGTGTAGGGTATAAATATTCAATATCATAATTTCTAGCAGTGCAGAAGTAATAGTGCAAAAAGTTATAAACTCAAAGCCTTATATTTTGGCACTACCCTATGAAATGTAAAATTTTTTGTTGGGTTTTATTAAAAACGATTCCCTTACACTTTGTATGAGATTCTCTTATACTTAGTGTGCTTTTGTACCTACTTTTATAAAATTATAATACTTAGTTAATTTTTAAAGTGTTATATAAAATTGAAAACTTTAATAGTTTTTATTATCCACGGGGAGGGAAAAAAGGAAATTTCCCTCACCAAAATGGAAATGCTTAATGGAAAATATATACTAAAACGTAAATTATAAGGAAATCGTTGAGAAAATCATTATTTTTTTTCCTCCCCCAAAAGCTAGAGTTGGATCCGCGCCTGATGTAAATTGTTATCAAAATATAACATTTTATTTTGAAACTGTTATATAATTTACACAATTTTCAAACAATTTTTATTAAAAATACGTTTTAAAGCCTTTTATGTTTTTACAGCAGTTCCAAAACAAACTCTTATAAATTTATAAAGGTTTATTACAAAACTGTTATACAAAATTTTAAATCTTTTATTAAGAGCGATTCTGTAATAATCTATATGTCAATAATAAACACTTTTGTGCTAACTGTTATAAAATTATTATTAAAAAGTCTTTTAAAGTAAGTATAAAGAAATTATAATATTTTATTTTGGAACATACTTTTATATTTTTTTTATTAAAAATAAACTTTTAAAAATTTAGATGTCGGTATAACAGTGTTTGCTTAAATTATAATATAATAGTATAATTTTGAAAAAAAAATGAAATGTTTTTTAATAAAAATCAATTTAATAATCCATTATTAAAGTTTTCGTGCAAAAGTGTTAAAAAATTATAACAGTTTAAAAAAATAAACTGTAAACAACTGTAAAAAAGCTGTAAACCTTTAAATGATTATTTATTAAAAAGTACTATGACATATTTTTTTTTTTTTTTGTATGAATACGCTAAATGTATGTTTTCCTTTTCCTTAAATCAGTATATAATTATTTTCAAATGCTTACGAATAATTCATAATTACGAAATAAAATTAGCACAAAATGTTATTTGTTAATTTATTATGATTTTAAAACCCTCACCTCACGTTCATCGGCATGTGTCCTGTATTTATCCGATACTTCACTAACCTTTGCAGCAGCTGGTTTTTCCAAAATTTGTGTATAAATCAATGCGGCTGCAATACCACCCAAAATAGGACCAGCCCAGTAGACCCAATGGGCATCCCAGTTATTGGTGGCAAAAGCAGTACCTACAGTACGGGCAGGATTCATACTGGCACCAGTATAATGTATGGTACCCAAATGTCCCAATGTTACAGCCATACCAATGGCCAAGGGAGCAGTATAACGAGAGTCTATATGCGTTTATTTAAAATACAAAATAATTTCTTCTATTTTCATCCAATACTTACCGGGTTTATTAGCATCACAGGCACCAAATACCGTTAATACCAAAACTAAACCTAAAAAGAACTCAATACCAAGTCCTTGTAGTGGAGTTATATTGGCAGCTAAATTGGTGTGACCCAAACCGTTATAATAGGATTTGTCAAGTAAAGTCTAATAAGATAAGAGGAAATATATAAAAAATAAATATTGTCTCTCGATTCTATTAACTCTCAACTTACTCTTACTGCTGCTGTACCAGCAATTGCACCCAAACATTGAAATATAATATAAAGTACAGCACGTAAGACACTTACGCGACCAGCAACCAACATGCCCAATGTTACAGCAGGATTAACATGACCACCACTTAAATGACCAACAATCTATAATTACAATAAAATGGTATATTTACAATTTGTTAATTAAATATTTAAATTATAATAAATATGTACGTTTAACTCCCACTACATTGTACCAGTTAAAATATTATTTGTTTAGAATTTAAACAAATAACTTAAATACTTAACATATTTTCACGTAAAGGCAATATACTTAACTGCAATAATAAATTTACTTGATTTATTACGTTTATTAACAATAAGTATTTTTAATAAAAGAAAACGTGAATGTTACTATTTCCTAATTTTGTTTTTTTTTTTACAAAAATGTTTATTTTCAACAGATAAAAATGAGATTTGGGATTTTTTTCTGGGGAAAAAATCGAAAATATTTCTTGTTAAGGCTCAATTACTAACTAATGACTAACATTTACATTTTCTATTATGTTCTTTTTAAATTATATTCTCGGTTGAAATAATGAACTATAAATTAAAATTTCCAACTTAGGGTCATTATTACAACTTGCCTTTAATGTTCGTAACAGTAAAAGGTAACTTTAATTAAAGTGAGNCTATAAAAAGTGAACTTTTAAAATCTTTTCCTATTTACAACTTCCTTGTAAATTAAAAATAACATTTTCAAAATTATGGCAATATCAAATAAAAATACCGCTTACTTTTGACAAATTACTTGTACATAGTGGCAACGACATTTTTTTTTTTTTTTTGTTTGTTTTACTGAACATAAACATTTAATGTTTAATGAAGTTGCCACTTTTTGCAGAAAATATGGTAACTTCAATATACATAAACCACTCACTATAAATCTTTAAATGTAGGATGATCTTAGCTTATCGGGGCCACTTTTTACTTTAATTTAACTTTATAACCAAATGCTTCTTATCTGTCCGATAACATCATACCTTTAGCTATTGGCAAGTTGTACAAATGGGCCTTAATAAAAAAATATTAAAATAAAAGTTGAACACTTTTCATCTTTGAATTACTTCATGCAGAAGTCTTGTCATGCAGGCCATGTCTTGCAGAAAATATCAACGATGTCTTGATGATTTGACACAGTCTTCGATGGCACATATACGATAGCTCCGAACAAACATTGGTGACATTTTCGAACAAAGGGTACTTAAGTCATAAACGATAACCTGAGCGATACTTTGTGTGTATTTTCGTCAAGCATATTAAGAAAAATAAATAAAAAAAAACGGTTGGGTTTTGTTGGGATTTGAACCCAGGACACCAATTTCACTTTTCCTTATTGAATGATTTAATAAATGCTTCTATTTATCTAATAGTTGTTGATGACATTGTCATGCAGCATGTCATGCGTTTGATTTAACTCACGACATTCTCGCTGAACATTTAACTCATATTGTTATCGAACAAATTGTTTTTCTGCAATAAAATAATTTTTCTGCAATAAAATCTTTGTTAGCAAAAATATTTTAACGTAATTTTCGGCGAATGTAGACTTTGGCATATAAAATTAGGAAGTGAAAAAAAAACTTTAAAATTTTTGTATCACAAATCCCACAATTCCAAAAAAATAGTGAAAATCACAAAAATTGACTTTTTCACATTTTCGGCTATAGAAACCTCATTTTTCCAAAGTCCCGTAGATTTTGATTTAAAAATTTTTACAATATATATTGAGGATTCTTCAAATACATTCCGCTTGTCGATTCGCACTCTGGGTTTTTGGGAAATATGGTTTAAATTCAAAACTTTCATATAAAATGGGTCAAATTCAGGAGGGTTTGTATCATGACTACTTAAGATATTGGGCTTGGTTTTTATCTTAAATTAATCTCTGTGAAATTACCTTTCAACAAAGTGCAAAAAATTTTACTAAAAAAATTTTGTTTTAGAAAAAATAGAGTTACACTCTTTTACTTTTTCGACCAAAAAAACGTCGTCTTTTGCAATTTTCAAATTCAAAATACTTTATTTTTGGACTTGGTAAAGATATCGACATCAATTTTCTTTTATTCAAAGGATAATTTTGTTTTTTAACTAGTTTAAAAAATCGGTCAGAAATACTAGGACATATATGAAAAAAATTGGACTAAGAATATGCAAAATTATGGTGCTTAAAAATTCAAACGCAAATAACTTGAAAACTATAAGAGATAAATTAAACAGGGCCTACAACAGTATATAAAAATGTTTTAAATAGGACGAGATAAATTAAACAGGGCCTACAGCAGTATATAAAAATATTTTAAATAGGACGAGAAAAAATTTGGCAAGCGATTAAAAATTGTTTATGTCAGAGGTACCCTAGTTTAGCTCCGCCACTTCCAAACTTTACATTATAAACTCCTTTGTTACGCCTATACTAAATTTCATACAAATTCAACCAGCCGATATGAAGTTACAGATTTATTTCCATAAAATTTATATCCGTCCCACAGTGCAGTATATGGTACATGCAATAAACACTTTTTTAGCTGTAAGGAAATAAAGAGATGGTGGATATAAAATAAAGTCAATAATAAAAAGAATGATAATAATCCTTTAATTAAAATCCTGTATTAGTTCTCAATGTATAGCAACTACAAAATGTTTATTTAAATTAAAACAAAATATGTTTGCTGGGTACACATGGTTTTCACATTCATAGCGATCCAACGAGAATTATTGTTAAGTGTCAAACATAATAGAGTATATCGTTTTTTAAATTGATTATACATATTTCTATGTCAAATGACCATTTAAGGACAACAGCTAATTAATAACAAAAAAAAAAAGTAATGTAAAATTTTTTAAATCTAATTTGGTAATACAATTTTTCATATTTATATTTTCGTTTCTTATGGATACGATTTAAAATATAAAATGGAAAATGATTGACACATAAACATATGTATTATTGACAATTTTATATTTATATATTAGTGGTTGACAAGTGTAAATGATTATATCTACTTACAGTGATGGCCATAAAAACACCAAGACCAAATGCTAACGCCTTAAATGTGCCATCTTCGGGTTGGGTGCAAGCACCGCAAGCAAAAAAGTTTAATATTAAATTTCCTAAAATAAAAAAAAAAAATTATAATATGGTTATGAAATATTAATAATATGATGATTTGCTTTTGTACAGAAAAATAAAAATAGAAAAACTTACCAAGAAATTCACCAATAAGTGATTGCCATAAACGAAATTCTTTTGATTTTAGTTCATTGATGCCCAACGAATATTCAAATTTACCAGCCATTATGTCTGCTGCTCCGTTTTCCAATAATACAAATTCGTGACTTTTTTAAACTATAAGAAATATATAAAAGCAAAAAACAAATACTATATTTAATATTTCTTTTCACACACATGTACATAATTTAAAAGATTTGTTTTTAATTTCATATCTTTTTTTTTGCCAAGTTTTATTGTAAAAACTTTGTGCTTTACTTAGAATGAATGTTTGCGTTGAACATTTTATTTTTAATATTTGCATTAAATGAAAATATTACTTTGTAAATTTACTCAAATTTTAATTTAACGATCACAGTATATTTTAGTGCTTATAATTTTATATTTGTTTGTGTTAATTGTCTATGACTAACTTTGGCGAAATTGAAAATATTTAATTTTAGTATAAAATTTTTAATAGGATTTTTTATGGTTGATCAAAAAACAAACAAAAAATTTATATATTTTTGTTTTAGATGTTTATTTCTAGTTTTGCTGTCATAAATGACATTTCAATTGTATTATTTTTGATTAGTTATTTTAACATTTGTTTAAATTGAAATACATACATATGTATATCTAAACATTTGAATTGACTATACAAACGTCAGTTAAATAGAAAATAAATATGACAGCACTTGAATTAAACTTTTTTTAATATTATGACAACACTAATAAAATAAAATTATATTTTTATATTCCAACGAAAAAACATATATAAAATGTATTTATCGGGAAATTATCAATGTCTGCAAGAAAAAATTATGTTCAGAAATGGTCTAAAGACCTCACCCTGATATTATTTTAAAATATTTATTTAAGGCTTTTTAATATAATTTATTGATCCCCGATTAAAATATTATTTTTTTGTTAGTTCTCAATTTTATATTACGAAATATTTTAATATAAAGAATTCTTAAGATTTTTCAGACTAGCCAAATATTTGACCAAATTGACATAACCACTATATAAAATACTTTGCAATTTCTCCATTTTTATGGGAAAAATTTTTTCTACTCATCATTAATAAAAGCTGTAATTATGCCGAATTTTGTTTAACACTATTTTCTGAAACGCAACAGTTGTATGATGTAAAAACGGCATATATTTGACGAATGCGAATTCTTATACATTTGTATAAGAAAAATTAAGACTTAATTCAACAGATTTTCATTATTTACATCTAAAAAAATACAACTGTGATAGAAATTTGATTGTTGCAATAGTTAATACAGTTCCTTAAATAAATATGTTCTTTATTAAATTAATTTAAGAAATATTAAAAGTGGCAATCGAATAAAACTAGAGAATAATAAAAATGGTTGCAAATATAAATTAGACTTAAAAATTCGATTTCAATAAAGATTAAATTAAATTCGGAAATCATAAGCAAAATTTAAGTGCAGTAATAAATAATCATGGTTATAAACATAAAATTATTAGTTTAACTCGGGATTCCCAACACATCAGAATTATATAACGAATCTGTTTTCTCTGTGCATTACAAATTCCTTCATTTTGTTTAATGAAACGATAAACGTTTGTTAAAATTTGTATTGAAACAATTTTAATTTCACAATATTCTACATATATTTTCGGCTATAGAATTTACATTTTATTCTTTTGAATAAAAAATAACATTTGAAAAATTGAAAAAAGGCGACTTTTTGTGCTTTTTATACCCTACACCACCAAAGGTGGTTGGGGTATTATGTGTTTGTGCAAATTTTGATGTTCCATAAACAAAGGTTTTCCTTGTGTATGTAACAGTTAATTACTATATTTAAAAACTCTAAACTTATATATAGACAGATGTTTGACATTAGTATAACGGCATAGACCTATTTCTTACATTTCTTAAGATTCAGTGTTTTCAAGTATTATTACGCGATTATAAAACTTTGTCACGGAATAAAATACTACTTATTGATTTTTTATAGAAACTCAGTAATTAAAACTCCTACTTTGCAAAAAATGTTTTTGTATCATAATATATTCTTAATACAAAATATTTAATTAAGCTGCTCTTATTTGTAGTATAATGTGTGATTATTTAAATTAAAAACAAAAAAATAATATTTAATTTCACATATTTCTACAATTATTTTCGGCTTATAGAATTTACATTTTATTCTTTTGAATAAAAATAAATTTTTGAAAATTTTGAAAAAAAATGAACTGAATATGAATTCTTTTATTATTCTAATTTGATGCGCCCTAAAGATAAGCTATGAATTCAATTTTCTCACATAACACTCATATATTTTAACGAGTTTTTTTACGTTAATAATTAAAAAATGGGAATATGCTAAAGAAATAACTGGATTTTATAAATGTGTAAAATATATATTACCGGGGGTTTTGGGTGGATATAGGATGATTGATTTGATAGTTTTGTGCCATTTAAAATATATAGATTAACGACAACAAAGAGAAAAAAAAAATATTACAAGAAAAAATATCTCAGCTAATTCCTTATAACACACACACTTATGTGCACACTGAGCGTTAGAAATAAACCGATTACGAAGACTATTCAAGAAGAAAGAAACATGTATACTTCACTCTCATTGTGAAGTTTTACATGCAGAAATTTTCTTGTCGTAATTCCGCAGTTCGATGGAGAGACAGAAAATAGAAGGTTTTCATCTATTTTTACGTCTCTCACACTAAAGTCGGAATTTGCAGTAAGAGAAGTTGCTGTGTGTGTGAATCCCGTACTTAAAGTTTTTACATTACAATTCAAATCTCTCATCTTCAATTTCGATGAATTAAATTTGACCTTTAGAGTAATATCTATTGTATACATTTTTAAAATTTTCATTTGAGTGAAAAATATAATTTTTAAATGAAAATTTTACATCAAACTTATTTTAATTACTATATGTTAGATGTTGATAATTGATAATTGTTATTTAGTCTAATCACGTTTTGATCATAAGCGTGCGACATTGTGATAGGTAAAATCCCATGAGTGTCCATAATAATTCTCTTCTATTACTTGTAATCTCGCATTCTGAAGAGTATTGTATTTCTCTGTTAGTGTTTTTTTTTGTTTTTTGCACCTTTTTTACATCATTAAAAAATAGAACTTATCATCAACATAAAGACCATAAAAGAATTTCCTCACAATCTCATAAGTATATCAAGTATATTTAATGAAATGATAGTTTAATTCCACTCTCAACACGACTAATTAAATATAGGAAAAAACGTTTGATATTGTAATTAACACTTAAAATCAGTATCAATATGACCTTATAATAAATTAACAAAAATATTAAAGGAAAAGGGAAATTAAAGGATATTTATATTTCCTGTTTAAAAAGAATCAAATGTATTAATTAGAGGAAAATGTCCCTGATATTTTAATTATTTCTTTTACATAAAGACTTAATTACATTTTTGACATTCTTCGAAGAGGAAAACCTTTTTTGTATTAATATTTAGTTTTAATAAAAAAGAAATTATTTTATTAGCATTCTAAATTACACTGATTAGTCCAATGAGGGCAAGTATCAAAATTTTTTGGGTACTTAAATAAATCTTAACTTCTTGATCGTTTTTGTGGGATTGCCATGAAATTTGGTCATCAGACGTAGGCAGAAGGGAGTGTATAATGTCGTAAGTTTTGTAAAGAGGCTTAGACAACAAACACCTCAAGAACGGAAGCTAAGGGGGCTCATAAACTGAGGTAACCTCTGACATAAACAATTTTTAATTCGAACTTGCCTTAATTTTTTTCTTGTCTATTTTAATATATATTAATATGAAGTTACCCTGATAAGACCATATTAAAAACAATCATTTATTTATTACACTTATAGGTGTTGAGCACATTAATTTTTCGATTTCTTAGTCCAATTTTTTCATATATATACTAATATTTCTGACCGATTCTATTAATTGTTTCTTTATATGTGTTTAAATTATCATTCTCGTTATCTAATTATGAATAAAAAACATAATCTTTAACGAGTCCAAAAATAAAAGATTTTGAATTTTAAAATTTAACAAAAGTAGGCTTTTTGGTGTTTTCTTTTTTTTTTTTTTTTTTTTTTTTTGCACAAGTATTCTATTAATAAATTTAAATCAAATCCCAAAGCCATCGACAAGATGAGAATATTAATATGGAAAACCCTCAGGTATTATGTTGTCTCAAAAAGTAATAATATCAAATAATCTTCGGAACTTTTGGAAGAAAGAGTTGTGCGAGTTTCTATGATCCAAAAAATGTGAATAAATAAATTTCTAGATATTTTTCTACATTTTATTTGGAATTGTTTGCGGATTTACTTGTCCACACATAATTTTTAATACTCTCTGACTCGTATTGAATAGTAATACATTTTAACTTTAATTTTCGACGAATTGTAGATTTGTCATAAAATTGAGTAAGTGAAAAAAAACTTCTAACAGATAGTTAACCAAAAATTCCCCTATACCGATCACCATAGAGCGTTTTCCCGTATTTAGACTGAGTAAAGCTTTATAGTTTAAAATCGAAACTTTAGTCATAAAAAATTAGTCAAGTCAGGAGGCTGTGTACCTAACCAATGATTTGGGTTTGTTTTCTTATCTTTAAAAGTCGTTTCTCTGTGAAGTTTACCTTTTAGATTAAGTGTCACAAATTTTTATAAATTACTGGATACAAGAATCTTGTGACCGACTTATATTCCTAGTATATTTTAACTAACTGCCGTAGATTATTCTTATTTTCAGCTCTAGAACAGAAAGTACGATAATCCATACAAGCTCATTGTATACGAGTACGTGCCGTGAACTTATATTTCTTACCTAACACTCTATTATATACAATTTAAGCAAATTCACCATTAGCATTTATAACAATAGATTTTGTATACACAAGACACTTTTCTCGTAGAGAAAAGAGGAGTTTAAACATATTCACCAAGATTGATAGAACAACCTTTTAAGCTTAGGATGAATAATCGAAAGACCACCATAGTGTAAATAAAAAGTACACATGTCACTCCCGAATAATTGTGGCAAGATATATACTGTTCGAAATAATAAGATCCACATTAAGATAATCCTTTACAATACAACTTTTATAAGAGTGATCCCGAATATGGGCTATGATGGGAAGCTAATCGGTCAATTATGGACACGATCCATAAAATTTGGCAACATGGATTTATGCTTATTACTAAACTTATTTTGTGTTAAAATTTCATATAAAATTATTTATCAAATTTCTTAAGGAATTATTTTTGAGTGTAAAAACTTAAAGTGATATCTGAGTCGAACGGTTATACTTTAAGAGTAGGGTTGTAAGAAAATTTTCTCTGCGTTACAATATTTGCACAAACACATAATACCCCAACCACCTTTGGTGGTGTAGGGTATAAAAAGCACAAAAAGTCGCCTTTTTTCAATTTTTCAAATGTTATTTTTTATTCAAAAGAATAAAATGTAAATTCTATAGCCGAAAATATATGTAGAATATTGTGAAATTAAAATTGTTTCAATACAAATTTTAACAAACGTTTATCGTTTCATTAAACAAAATGAAGGAATTTGTAATGCACAGAGAAAACAGATTCGTTATATAATTCTGATGTGTTGGGAATCCCGAGTTAAACTAATAATTTTATGTTTATAACCATGATTATTTATTACTGCACTTAAATTTTGCTTATGATTTCCGAATTTAATTTAATCTTTATTGAAATCGAATTTTTAAGTCTAATTTATATTTGCAACCATTTTTATTATTCTCTAGTTTTATTCGATTGCCACTTTTAATATTTCTTAAATTAATTTAATAAAGAACATATTTATTTAAGGAACTGTATTAACTATTGCAACAATCAAATTTCTATCACAGTTGTATTTTTTTAGATGTAAATAATGAAAATCTGTTGAATTAAGTCTTAATTTTTCTTATACAAATGTATAAGAATTCGCATTCGTCAAATATATGCCGTTTTTACATCATACAACTGTTGCGTTTCAGAAAATAGTGTTAAACAAAATTCGGCATAATTACAGCTTTTATTAATGATGAGTAGAAAAAATTTTTCCCATAAAAATGGAGAAATTGCAAAGTATTTTATATAGTGGTTATGTCAATTTGGTCAAATATTTGGCTAGTCTGAAAAATCTTAAGAATTCTTTATATTAAAATATTTCGTAATATAAAATTGAGAACTAACAAAAAAATAATATTTTAATCGGGGATCAATAAATTATATTAAAAAGCCTTAAATAAATATTTTAAAATAATATCAGGGTGAGGTCTTTAGACCATTTCTGAACATAATTTTTTCTTGCAGACATTGATAATTTCCCGATAAATACATTTTATATATGTTTTTTCGTTGGAATATAAAAATATAATTTTATTTTATTAGTGTTGTCATAATATTAAAAAAAGTTTAATTCAAGTGCTGTCATATTTATTTTCTATTTAACTGACGTTTGTATAGTCAATTCAAATGTTTAGATATACATATGTATGTATTTCAATTTAAACAAATGTTAAAATAACTAATCAAAAATAATACAATTGAAATGTCATTTATGACAGCAAAACTAGAAATAAACATCTAAAACAAAAATATATAAATTTTTTGTTTGTTTTTTGATCAACCATAAAAAATCCTATTAAAAATTTTATACTAAAATTAAATATTTTCAATTTCGCCAAAGTTAGTCATAGACAATTAACACAAACAAATATAAAATTATAAGCACTAAAATATACTGTGATCGTTAAATTAAAATTTGAGTAAATTTACAAAGTAATATTTTCATTTAATGCAAATATTAAAAATAAAATGTTCAACGCAAACATTCATTCTAAGTAAAGCACAAAGTTTTTACAATAAAACTTGGCAAAAAAAAAGATATGAAATTAAAAACAAATCTTTTAAATTATGTACATGTGTGTGAAAAGAAATATTAAATATAGTATTTGTTTTTTGCTTTTATATATTTCTTATAGTTTAAAAAAGTCACGAATTTGTATTATTGGAAAACGGAGCAGCAGACATAATGGCTGGTAAATTTGAATATTCGTTGGGCATCAATGAACTAAAATCAAAAGAATTTCGTTTATGGCAATCACTTATTGGTGAATTTCTTGGTAAGTTTTTCTATTTTTATTTTTCTGTACAAAAGCAAATCATCATATTATTAATATTTCATAACCATATTATAATTTTTTTTTTTTATTTTAGGAAATTTAATATTAAACTTTTTTGCTTGCGGTGCTTGCACCCAACCCGAAGATGGCACATTTAAGGCGTTAGCATTTGGTCTTGGTGTTTTTATGGCCATCACTGTAAGTAGATATAATCATTTACACTTGTCAACCACTAATATATAAATATAAAATTGTCAATAATACATATGTTTATGTGTCAATCATTTTCCATTTTATATTTTAAATCGTATCCATAAGAAACGAAAATATAAATATGAAAAATTGTATTACCAAATTAGATTTAAAAAATTTTACATTACTTTTTTTTTTTGTTATTAATTAGCTGTTGTCCTTAAATGGTCATTTGACATAGAAATATGTATAATCAATTTAAAAAACGATATACTCTATTATGTTTGACACTTAACAATAATTCTCGTTGGATCGCTATGAATGTGAAAACCATGTGTACCCAGCAAACATATTTTGTTTTAATTTAAATAAACATTTTGTAGTTGCTATACATTGAGAACTAATACAGGATTTTAATTAAAGGATTATTATCATTCTTTTTATTATTGACTTTATTTTATATCCACCATCTCTTTATTTCCTTACAGCTAAAAAAGTGTTTATTGCATGTACCATATACTGCACTGTGGGACGGATATAAATTTTATGGAAATAAATCTGTAACTTCATATCGGCTGGTTGAATTTGTATGAAATTTAGTATAGGCGTAACAAAGGAGTTTATAATGTAAAGTTTGGAAGTGGCGGAGCTAAACTAGGGTACCTCTGACATAAACAATTTTTAATCGCTTGCCAAATTTTTTCTCGTCCTATTTAAAATATTTTTATATACTGCTGTAGGCCCTGTTTAATTTATCTCGTCCTATTTAAAACATTTTTATATACTGTTGTAGGCCCTGTTTAATTTATCTCTTATAGTTTTCAAGTTATTTGCGTTTGAATTTTTAAGCACCATAATTTTGCATATTCTTAGTCCAATTTTTTTCATATATGTCCTAGTATTTCTGACCGATTTTTTAAACTAGTTAAAAAACAAAATTATCCTTTGAATAAAAGAAAATTGATGTCGATATCTTTACCAAGTCCAAAAATAAAGTATTTTGAATTTGAAAATTGCAAAAGACGACGTTTTTTTGGTCGAAAAAGTAAAAGAGTGTAACTCTATTTTTTCTAAAACAAAATTTTTTTAGTAAAATTTTTTGCACTTTGTTGAAAGGTAATTTCACAGAGATTAATTTAAGATAAAAACCAAGCCCAATATCTTAAGTAGTCATGATACAAACCCTCCTGAATTTGACCCATTTTATATGAAAGTTTTGAATTTAAACCATATTTCCCAAAAACCCAGAGTGCGAATCGACAAGCGGAATGTATTTGAAGAATCCTCAATATATATTGTAAAAATTTTTAAATCAAAATCTACGGGACTTTGGAAAAATGAGGTTTCTATAGCCGAAAATGTGAAAAAGTCAATTTTTGTGATTTTCACTATTTTTTTGGAATTGTGGGATTTGTGATACAAAAATTTTAAAGTTTTTTTTTCACTTCCTAATTTTATATGCCAAAGTCTACATTCGCCGAAAATTACGTTAAAATATTTTTGCTAACAAAGATTTTATTGCAGAAAAATTATTTTATTGCAGAAAAACAATTTGTTCGATAACAATATGAGTTAAATGTTCAGCGAGAATGTCGTGAGTTAAATCAAACGCATGACATGCTGCATGACAATGTCATCAACAACTATTAGATAAATAGAAGCATTTATTAAATCATTCAATAAGGAAAAGTGAAATTGGTGTCCTGGGTTCAAATCCCAACAAAACCCAACCGTTTTTTTTTATTTATTTTTCTTAATATGCTTGACGAAAATACACACAAAGTATCGCTCAGGTTATCGTTTATGACTTAAGTACCCTTTGTTCGAAAATGTCACCAATGTTTGTTCGGAGCTATCGTATATGTGCCATCGAAGACTGTGTCAAATCATCAAGACATCGTTGATATTTTCTGCAAGACATGGCCTGCATGACAAGACTTCTGCATGAAGTAATTCAAAGATGAAAAGTGTTCAACTTTTATTTTAATATTTTTTTATTAAGGCCCATTTGTACAACTTGCCAATAGCTAAAGGTATGATGTTATCGGACAGATAAGAAGCATTTGGTTATAAAGTTAAATTAAAGTAAAAAGTGGCCCCGATAAGCTAAGATCATCCTACATTTAAAGATTTATAGTGAGTGGTTTATGTATATTGAAGTTACCATATTTTCTGCAAAAAGTGGCAACTTCATTAAACATTAAATGTTTATGTTCAGTAAAACAAACAAAAAAAAAAAAAAAATGTCGTTGCCACTATGTACAAGTAATTTGTCAAAAGTAAGCGGTATTTTTATTTGATATTGCCATAATTTTGAAAATGTTATTTTTAATTTACAAGGAAGTTGTAAATAGGAAAAGATTTTAAAAGTTCACTTTTTATAGNCTCACTTTAATTAAAGTTACCTTTTACTGTTACGAACATTAAAGGCAAGTTGTAATAATGACCCTAAGTTGGAAATTTTAATTTATAGTTCATTATTTCAACCGAGAATATAATTTAAAAAGAACATAATAGAAAATGTAAATGTTAGTCATTAGTTAGTAATTGAGCCTTAACAAGAAATATTTTCGATTTTTTCCCCAGAAAAAAATCCCAAATCTCATTTTTATCTGTTGAAAATAAACATTTTTGTAAAAAAAAAAACAAAATTAGGAAATAGTAACATTCACGTTTTCTTTTATTAAAAATACTTATTGTTAATAAACGTAATAAATCAAGTAAATTTATTATTGCAGTTAAGTATATTGCCTTTACGTGAAAATATGTTAAGTATTTAAGTTATTTGTTTAAATTCTAAACAAATAATATTTTAACTGGTACAATGTAGTGGGAGTTAAACGTACATATTTATTATAATTTAAATATTTAATTAACAAATTGTAAATATACCATTTTATTGTAATTATAGATTGTTGGTCATTTAAGTGGTGGTCATGTTAATCCTGCTGTAACATTGGGCATGTTGGTTGCTGGTCGCGTAAGTGTCTTACGTGCTGTACTTTATATTATATTTCAATGTTTGGGTGCAATTGCTGGTACAGCAGCAGTAAGAGTAAGTTGAGAGTTAATAGAATCGAGAGACAATATTTATTTTTTATATATTTCCTCTTATCTTATTAGACTTTACTTGACAAATCCTATTATAACGGTTTGGGTCACACCAATTTAGCTGCCAATATAACTCCACTACAAGGACTTGGTATTGAGTTCTTTTTAGGTTTAGTTTTGGTATTAACGGTATTTGGTGCCTGTGATGCTAATAAACCCGGTAAGTATTGGATGAAAATAGAAGAAATTATTTTGTATTTTAAATAAACGCATATAGACTCTCGTTATACTGCTCCCTTGGCCATTGGTATGGCTGTAACATTGGGACATTTGGGTACCATACATTATACTGGTGCCAGTATGAATCCTGCCCGTACTGTAGGTACTGCTTTTGCCACCAATAACTGGGATGCCCATTGGGTCTACTGGGCTGGTCCTATTTTGGGTGGTATTGCAGCCGCATTGATTTATACACAAATTTTGGAAAAACCAGCTGCTGCAAAGGTTAGTGAAGTATCGGATAAATACAGGACACATGCCGATGAACGTGAGGTGAGGGTTTTAAAATCATAATAAATTAACAAATAACATTTTGTGCTAATTTTATTTCGTAATTATGAATTATTCGTAAGCATTTGAAAATAATTATATACTGATTTAAGGAAAAGGAAAACATACATTTAGCGTATTCATACAAAAAAAAAAAAAAATATGTCATAGTACTTTTTAATAAATAATCATTTAAAGGTTTACAGCTTTTTTACAGTTGTTTACAGTTTATTTTTTTAAACTGTTATAATTTTTTAACACTTTTGCACGAAAACTTTAATAATGGATTATTAAATTGATTTTTATTAAAAAACATTTCATTTTTTTTTCAAAATTATACTATTATATTATAATTTAAGCAAACACTGTTATACCGACATCTAAATTTTTAAAAGTTTATTTTTAATAAAAAAAATATAAAAGTATGTTCCAAAATAAAATATTATAATTTCTTTATACTTACTTTAAAAGACTTTTTAATAATAATTTTATAACAGTTAGCACAAAAGTGTTTATTATTGACATATAGATTATTACAGAATCGCTCTTAATAAAAGATTTAAAATTTTGTATAACAGTTTTGTAATAAACCTTTATAAATTTATAAGAGTTTGTTTTGGAACTGCTGTAAAAACATAAAAGGCTTTAAAACGTATTTTTAATAAAAATTGTTTGAAAATTGTGTAAATTATATAACAGTTTCAAAATAAAATGTTATATTTTGATAACAATTTACATCAGGCGCGGATCCAACTCTAGCTTTTGGGGGAGGAAAAAAAATAATGATTTTCTCAACGATTTCCTTATAATTTACGTTTTAGTATATATTTTCCATTAAGCATTTCCATTTTGGTGAGGGAAATTTCCTTTTTTCCCTCCCCGTGGATAATAAAAACTATTAAAGTTTTCAATTTTATATAACACTTTAAAAATTAACTAAGTATTATAATTTTATAAAAGTAGGTACAAAAGCACACTAAGTATAAGAGAATCTCATACAAAGTGTAAGGGAATCGTTTTTAATAAAACCCAACAAAAAATTTTACATTTCATAGGGTAGTGCCAAAATATAAGGCTTTGAGTTTATAACTTTTTGCACTATTACTTCTGCACTGCTAGAAATTATGATATTGAATATTTATACCCTACACCACCTTAGGTGGTTTGTGCAAATATTGTAACGCAGAGAAAATATTTTCCTACACCCACCTTAAAGTATAC
>MINK01187823.1:34829-45366 GCA_001735545.1 Phormia regina
AAACATACCTTAAAAATTTAAATATTTTAATGAAATTTGACACAAATAAGTTTTATGTAAGCATATGTGCCAAATTTCATCAAGATCTGTCCATAATTGACCATAGCTCCCATATAAGACCCAATTTGGGGAATCACCAAAAAGTGCATAAATACATGTGAATCTTAGTATAGACGTAATATTATGCAATATTATGTTTTTATTTTTCACTTAATACAAGTATAGGTCCATAATTAGCTCCTCCCCGAATTTTGGTACAGATAGACAATGGTGTAGAGTATCATATGGTCGGTCTTGACCGACTATACCTTCTTCTCTCGTTTTTTAATAAAAAATAATCTCAAAGTATTATAATATATTAAGGCTTGGTTTAAAACTGTTATAACAGCAAAAACTGTACTACAAAGTGTTTTATTTTATAAAAAATAGTCTAAAAACCTTATACACTGTATAACAGTTCCATCATAAGCCATTATAACTTTATAACAGTTAGCACAAAATCTGTTATACTAGCATACGAATTATAACAGGTTAATTTTTAATGGAAAAGTATACAATTTTTTTATTTTTTATAGAATATTTTCGAAATAAACTTTTATAATTTAATAACAGTTTGAACTAATATTATTATGTGAATAATGATAAAAATTTCCTGATTCAGTTTTATAAAACTGTCTAAAAGTATAACAGTTTATTCAAAACTATAATATGGTAAACATTTTGCCTTAATCCTTTGGATTAATAGAAATAGTTTTATTAACTTTTCTATATAAGAATCATTTAAAAATTTGGAACCGTTTCAAAGCAAACTGTTATAATTTTATCATAATTTTCCTTCAAAATGTTGCAGTAGAAATGATATACTTTACGAAAAAAATTTATGAAATGTTGTTTAATAAATATTTTTTTATTTTATTTAATAGTTTATAAGTTAACTGTTGCAAGGAGAATTAATTGTTGTAAGAAGAAAAAATAGGATCATATCCTTTTGAAAACAGGTGGTTAGAGAAAATTATAACTTATGCAAACCTTGAAAAAAAAAAGTTTAAACAATTATAGTTTTAAACATATTTCTTATACGATATTCATTTTTCAATTTAAGTTATTGTTAATAATATTTTTCATTTAAGGTTCCCAATTATCACGATTTACTTGTATATTGACCAGAATGTCTGTTAAGAACCAAAGTTTGAATATGTTTTATAGTTTAGTAGAACCCTGGTGTTACTATATCTCAAAATCTCTGTAAACCTGCCAATTATTATTATTTTTTTTTAATTTAATATAGCAATTAAAAAGACGAATTTAAATATATATTTTAATTTTAATTTAAGAAGTATTTATAAATTGGAAATAAATTTCTAATAATTGCAATTGAAATAAAAAAATCTTAAATTTTCTTTGTAAATTCACATATTAGTTAATAATTTAAATAAATTAGTCTGTTATATCTGAGATATGTAAATGTATTAAACTATTTACATAAAGTTTTCAAATATTTTAAAAATTTTGTTTCAAATGTCCATGGTTTTCTTATAATATCATCTGGTAGCTTGTTATAGCTGCTAGATTAAATCTAGAATAAATATAGTTATATTTTTTGAAACGAAAGAATTTTTATAACAGATTTTAATTTCCTGTAGATCAGGTCTTTTAAATATTTTGGGAATTTTCAATAGATTCTATGTTTTTTTTAATTTTTTACATTCTATCTTTTTCTTTTTTCTTTCTTTATTTAATATAAAGCCAAAAAGTATGCATTACAAAATGTCAGTTTTAACTAACACAGGGTGTTTCCAATAAGTATTGTTTCTTTAAAGATAAATCGTTAGCATTTTAAATATTTATTTTGAACATATTACTTTTAATAAACAATATATTTCATTTCACTTATATGTATTTAACATTTTAACAGGTTTTTAAGTATTACAATTAAATACATACTCACATACTCTATATATCTGAGCACTCATTCACATACACTTACATATACATACATAAACCAAACTAAACCAACAATTTTGCACTTTGTTATTATAACCACAATAAAATATTTATAAAATTATTTAACACAACCAGATTTTTGAACTCAATGACACTTTTCATAACTTCATTTTCAGAACTGAAAACAAATCCAAAAGAATAAATCATTCAAAATCTCTCAATCTCTGTAGTTTTTGTCCGTCTTTCACACAAATATACACACAACAACGAAAACATATGAATTTATTTAGCAGTGAGAAGAATAATTATTACAGTTATTTTATATAATAATTTATTTATCAATTTATACTTTATTTATAACTTTTTATCTTTATAAAATAAAATTTATATTATATGTTAAAAATCATAGATATTTGTCTATTAAAAAAATCATCATCTTTCTTCAAATACAGATGAGAAAATTGGAAGGATCACGTGATTATGCTTAAAATAAAAATACAAACTGATCGATCATAAAGAAATCATATACACACATAAACATTCATCAGTAATCTCTGTGTGAAAACCCAAAAACAACTTTTCTTATTAAATTTCCAATAATGCCTCCAAATTGTATTTGGATATCGAATAAACCCATATTAAATATTGCAACTAAGTTTAAGATCATTTATTTAAAACGCCATATAAAAAGATTATTTTTTGTTTTGTAATTGAAAAAGAGATCAAATAATTAATTTATTTAAAATTCTTAAAATTTTGTGTGTTCTATAACATCTAATGATTTATGACAAAAGTTTCATAGATTTTTAATGATGTTTTATTATTTAAATTAATTAATACAAACATATTTATATATAAATATTTATTAATTTATAATAATTATAAATAATCCGAGGGTATTTGAAATATTTATTTTATGTATTGTATTAATCATATTCCATAATAGAAATTAAATTACTAATTACTATATATGTAAATTATAAACAATTAAGAAAAAATATTGACATTGTATACAAAACTAAAACCAAATATACTCTTTTTAAAAACAATAAATTTTTGTGGATTTTTATTAATTTTATTGATCAAATTTGCATTTTTTTAAGTAAAATTATGAAAGTAAGTAGAATAACTAGTTTTATTATCAAATTGGATCATTGATGAATAAAAGAATATGACTTGAAGACAACTCCTGCGTTTTAATTGTTCGGTTACTTTCAATTTAACAAAATGTTATTGTTAAATTGCTAATGTATGACAAAAGAAAGAACAAAGAGAATAGTAAATAAAATTTTAATAATTTAATGAAAAGAAAAATCTAAAAGTACATTTAAATTAAAAACATTAAACAGATCAATGTAATTATTATAAATTTATTGAAAGACACATTTTTAAAAGTTGATATTATTTTTTCCCTAAAATTGAATCTTGTAACAAATTTATTTACAATAATTGAAAATAATGACAATAACATTACAGCATTAACCAAACCAATGTGCACCCATACAATCTCTTGTCCATTCGGTTTGACAAACCCAACACCACTCAAAGCCACATCCTGTACGAGTACACACCATATGCATGCAACCACCGTCTCTTTCAGTAGGTGTGCGGCATTTAGGGCAGGGTTTTGTAGAAACTTTAATAGTAACATTACTGGCTTCATCCCAACGGGCTTCAGCAGCGCGCTAAAAAATTTAACTATTGAATAAAAAATACTGAGTGCAACTTTTAGTTTAATACTTACATTAGGATCAACCGCATATTCACAGCTGCCAGTTGTATTGCCAGTACCATTCTCTGGCAAACAGTCACCTAAATGATATCCTTGGAGACAATTACGACAAAAAACATACTGAATATTAAAAAAAAAAATAGTTAATTAATAAATTTGTCCCTGCCATAACTTTTTGGTTTTTTTTCTTACACCACAACCATTTTGACAAGTAACTTTTTTACAATCCGGTTCTACCAATAAACCCATACCACATCCTGGCTGTGGACACAATACACCACCTGCTTGTAAAACATATTCCTCTGTGGCAAAGCGTTGATAACGATCATACTCTTCGCGTGTCAATAACTTAAAATGATGAATTTCTTCAATAAAGGAATTTTCGCAACCTGCTGGACAAGGCAAAGTGTAGCCAATATCGGGATGAGGCATAAATTGACGTTCCATAAGACGGGAACGGCAGTAGTGTAAAAAGCATTCAATACAGGTAACGTGTTTTGATTCACAAGGAAAGACTAGAACAGTATCACTAAAAAATGCAATTGATTAAATTTATAAGCAATTATATGAATAATATTTAGAACAAATTATTTTTTATCATTTTTATATGAAAACAGTTTATATTGAAAAAGTCCATATGAAATTTTAAGGTTTTGTAATTAAAATCTTACCTTACATCAGTACATGCCAGACAAGGAATATCTTTCATATTGATTTTAATCAAATTAAGGGGTGCAGCAAAGTCCTTTTCACCGCCCGATATATGTTCTCCACACTTGAAATAGAATTCAGCAAATGGAGGATCACCAATGTCGTTATCAACACAGGCAATTTCTAAAGATTCACAGTGACCACGTATGCGCCGTGGCTTTAAGACATCATCCCAACATTCTGGATCTCGATGTACGGTAAATGCACCTCCTTTACACAAAGAACAACGTACACGTAATTTGCCCTTACACAATTTATTGCACTGAGAACAATGAACAAAAAAGTGAGCTTTCGAACGTTCACGATCTAAAACCATAAACATAATTTATAAAATGAAATTCTACAAAAATAGCATAAAATAACCATAATTTACTCTCTTCTGGTATATTCGATCTTTCTTCACTTTGTAACTGCAAATCAACCAATGTTTCACACAAGGGTTTTGAAGGTTGCTCTTCACTAGGCTCCTCTTCAGCTACAGTCGAGTATAAACGTTTTCTCTGTTGCACAGGTCTTGCCTGTATGGCATGCAATATACTCTGCTGGCCCAAGTCACATTCCTATTGTATTATACATCAAGTAGGTCAGTTTTATTTCTTTGTTTCAATATTAATTCTAACCTCTATTGTTGTCGCATCACTAAGTTCTTTACCAGCAAATATTATCTTAACCTCCTCAGGCTGTAGACCTAATTGGGGTGCTACTATTTCCTTGACGTTTTTTATATCCCACTGAGGCTCTAAATTTACCGATAATGTGCGTCCAGTATTTGTTTTAATGTAAATATTTAAAGTGTTTTTTATTGTTTTGCTGCCAAACGATAATAGCGCGAGCATTTTATCGATAAAACTTCGTATTAAATTTATTAAAAAACTCATTTGATTAATTGTAAAAACAGTTGAAGAACTTGTTAAAAAACATTTATCAGAAAATCTAAAGCATATTTTCTATTAAAATGCACGTAATAATTGAAATAATTTCATATGAAAATCATATAGAATCAAAACATTGGTCAGCTGAGAGAATTTGCAATAACTTGGTTGTAAAAATTAGTATCAAGTTAGTATTAAAAGTTTTTCAAAATATGGCAGCACGAATGTTAAAGAAAAAATAACGTCTTATATTTTTAAAAAAGTGTTTATAGCATTTTCATATTTAATAAAAAATTTACGAAAATTTATATTGAAAACAACACATTAATATTCATGCTAATGTAAAGATATATTTCCAAATCTATTAAACATTTAATATATATGCAAAATCAAAGGTCGAAAAAAATCCGCAAAAAAAAATATCCATATATACTTCATATGAAAAATTACGAAAAATTTTGTATTGATAACACATTTTTGAAATTTTTCTAAATTTTTCGTTTTTATTTAAAGAATACAGGATTTGAAATGCATCAAAGCATTGATTGAATGTGAATTTTCATAAATATTTAGAGTTTTTCCACTATTTCTCAACAAATTTAAATTTTTTTATATTTGCAATTATTTAATATCCATTGGGTATATTTTCATTTGGGTGATTTTTTGGTATTGATTTTTAACAACTAAAATTAAAACAATTTATTTAAATAAGCTTGCTGTATTAGAAATCAATTAATTTGTTCTATAATCTCTTTTGTATTTTAATACGTAATTGAATTTTCTCAGGGGTAACTGAAGATTATGGCTACCAATATTGACTAAAATAATCAATATGAAATAATAGTAATTGTAGAGCTTCGAAAAAATTAAAATTAACTTTGAGTTAAGAAATAATTGTTTTTTATAATACTAATACTATCCCAAAAACATATTTTTTAGCAACATTTTCAAATTTAAATTTTTATTTTTTATACATTAAATTAAATTCATATGAAGAATTTACGTCTATGAATTAAATAATTCTTTAAACGAATGAAAAGGATAATAAATACAATTCGATTTCAAAAAATTAATCAAAGAATTAAGCCTGCGTGTTATTAATCATTCATTCGCCAAAGTGTTCTTTATTACCTTAATGGGTTCAAAATATTTGGTAAAGCACTTTTTTATTCTTAAATTTAAATGTCTAGCTATAAGATTCCAATAGATAAAAACAATTTTGAATTCAGCTCTAAAATTATATGACATCTTACAATATCAATCACTACTTTTATACGGTACTCCATTAGGTTACAAACATACAAGTTTTGTGAGAAGCGAAAAGTCAATGCGACAGTGAACACAAAATAATAGAATCACAACAAACCTAAATATATACTTAAGAATTAATTAGACCGACGCAAGAGTTGTTCCCGAAGCTACTTAACGACTGAAAGCTTGATTTTTTGGTGCAGTTTGTCGCATGCGGTCTTAATTGAAATCATAGAGTGCTGAAATATGTGGTCAATTGCGAATTCCAAAACAACAATTTTATAACATCTGGTAACTCTTGAACTCCTTTGGCACCAAAAGATAAAATAAATTGCAATTTAAATTTTTGTAAAAACTGCAATTTTTTTGCAATTGGAAATAAAATTTGAAACCTAAAATGAACTGTACTATAAAGGAAATAAGTGGGGATTTATTTTCCGCCGATGAAAGTTTTTCCATGGCACATTGTGTAGCTGCAGATCTTAAAATGGGAAAAGGAATTGCTGTCAAATTTCGGTAAGTATAAACTGCTAAATTTTGTATTTTTTTCTAATTTAATTTTATAGTAATAAATTTGGTCGAGTTCATGTTCTGCAACAGCAAAATGTTAAACCCGGAGGTGTAGCCATCCTTACAGATAATTCTCGTTTTATATACAATTTAGTAACTAAACAAAGCAGCTGGGGTAAACCTACTTATCAGACATTGCATAGTTCCTTGAGTGCTATGAGGGAGCACATGGTAAGTATTATTATTGCTTAATAAAGCAATAATAAAAAATATTTTTTTTAATTTGTATTTTACAGCTAAAACACAATGTTACCAAATTGGCCATGCCCAGAATTGGTTGTGGCCTAGACGGTCTGTCTTGGCCCAAGGTTAAAGATTTGATTGAGGAAATTTTTAACAACGATTTAGTAACTATTGTCATTTATAACTATGTTCCTCCAAAATCTGGATAAATTAGATTCCTGATAAGACAAATGTTTTTATAAAATTATATTTATATAAGTTTATTTTCTTTATTTATCATTTCTTTTAAGAAATATATGAAATTCTGATATTACAAGGTAAATTTGTGTTAATATTTGTTCATTTACTTTGGTACAAAGTTATAAACAACAATTTCCAAATCTTCTTGCGAGAAAACACCATTCAATTCGCTGCTAACTTTGTCCCATTCAAGTCCATCAATGCCGCAACCAATCCTTGGTATAGCCAATTTGTGCACATTGTTAGAGCGCTAAGAGGAATTTTAGAAATATAATAGAATTATTAATATTTTTAATATAACTAATAAATATATAAATTATGTTACCATATGCTCGCGCATGGCTTTTAAAGATGATCTCAAACTTTCATATGTAGGTTTATCCCAACTTTGATCTTTAGTTACCAAATAGTATATGAAGCGTTTATTATCTTTAAGAACAGCTACTCCTCCAGTTTGTACATTTTGCGAACGTAAAGTATCTAATTGTCCGAAAACTTTTTTAAATACTACAGCTATACCAGCACCCATGCCTAAATCAGCAGCAACACAGTGCGCCAAACTGTAGTCTTTAGGAGCACTAAACAAATCACCTTCTATCTCGGTAAGTTTATAATTGGATGAGGACATGTCGCGTTTGTAAGCTAAAAAAAAATATATTTTTTTAAGTTAAAAAAAGTATAATGGGTGTTTATTATGCAAAACTCGTTAATTATTGAATATTTCAAGATAAATTAACAAAAATATTAAGTTTTTTGGAAACTTATAGAAGATATATTACAAAACATGAAATAAAAATGTAAATTGCAAATATTTTTAACAATATTTTTGCAAAACTGAAGACGTTATAAAAATTTTCAAACAGACCGTCACTGATCATATGGAAATGATTTTATTTATAATAATTATGTAGATACAAGGGAAAATTATAACTGTTGACTATTTAGACATGCCCTAAAATAAAATTCTATCATTTTCTGAAGAAAAAATGCCCTAAAGATAGAATATAGGTAGGATAATGACCCTGAGAACTAGAAATATAAAGTCATGATTTCATAGTAACCAAGTCTCTTTAATGGAGTGGCCGCCTCAATCTACAGAAGTCTTTTAAAATGAAATAGAATGTTTAAAATATAAAAATAAGAAAAGTGGAATAAAATCAAAGATACATTTCACCCGAAATTTGTGAGAATCTTGTGAGTTCTATGAATTATTGATGTCAAGAGAAAAAAAATGAATATTTAACTAGAGCTAGGCATCTTTGTCGATGGAGTTCAACTTCCGACAGTGAATGACCCAAAAATCCTGGGGGTCACCTGTGACAGCCTCTTTACCTCCTCAGCTCATGCTACTGCAATCTCGCACAATCTTGCGAAGTAGAAACAGGGTCTTCAAAGCGCTAGCCGGCAGTACTTGGGGTATGGACAAAGAAATCTTGTTAGCTACATACAAAACGATTGACCGGTCAGTAGTTAATTATGCTTCTCCAGTGTGGTCCCCTTCGTTGTGTGATACCCAGTGGGGAAATCTACAAAGCTGTCAAAATGCAGCCTTAAGGACCGTTACAGGCTGCCTACAAATAACCTCCCCACACCACCTACATGAGGAAGCGAAGGTACTACCGGTCAAGGAACATAACATAATGTTAACCAAGCAGTTTGCAAATTGCCGCATGAAAGTCGTTTTAGGAGGCCGCCCACCGCCTATTGCAGATAACGAGAAGAATTTGCCGCGGATAACAAGAGTAGTTCTGGCTCAACTGAGGTCGGGATGGAGCAACAGGCTCAATGCCTACTAGTCTCGCATAGACCGTGCTGTCCCCAACTTATGCCCAGCATGTGAGGGCTCACATGACACTCACCACATTTTCAACTGTCCTGCGAACCCTACTTCTCTGTGTCCAATGGATATATGGACACAACCAGTGGAAGTAGCACAATTCCCCGGACTTAACCTCGATGCAGAACCCCCTGACTGAAAATTGTTAAGATGTTCTAGCTGCTACAACAACAATAGTTAGCAGATTTTTAACGATAAATTCAATTTTTTTATGTCTCGAAGGAAACTATCGTTAATATATACGAGAACGATTATCACAAGTGATAGTTTTAATCACATAGATAATATCTTTTCGATATCGTTATAATATTCTTTGGATTATTGGGTAGGTTCATATTTCAAATACGAAAATTTTATTTTGGAAAGACTTACTCAAACACCTATATAAATCTAGGATTTTTATGAAATATTTTTATTTAAATAAAACACTTTTCCTAAAAAAGTTAAAAAACTGAAAACTGGGTTTTCAAGATTTTAACAAATTTTTGAATAAATTGGGATTTTTTCGGTTAAACCGAATAATATTTAAATTTTTTCGGATACTGGTCTACATTGGTCTACACATTATTTATATTTTGTTGTAAAATAGAATAACATATATAAAGTTTTTTCATATCTACTTTATTTAAAAAGAAAATCACAAAATTATTGTATTAACCTAAAATGTTATCAAAACTTCAAAGAAAAACCATCTTGAAATCCTAAAGATTATTTATTGCGAGATGAAGTACTATTAGCTAATTTTATTTTGTGTATATTGCTTTCATGAGTCATAATAAAAAATGTTTAATAAAAAGAACTTTTTGCTTATACTTATAGTAAACATTCTTATTTTTCTCCATTATATAAAAAACTGCAAGTGTAAACAATAAAAATAAGTTGAGTATGGTCAGTGACATCTTTTCGGGTAAATCTATTGTAGGAAATAGTTCAATGACACACTTTTTTGTTGATACGATAAAAGCAGATAAAGCAGAACTTGAAATGTGTGGACTGATATTATACAACTTTAAATCGAATAAATTAAAATTAAATTCAATAATAATCAATACAAAATAAAGTATTGCATTTAATTTAAATTCGCTTTTGATAACTTATCAATGTTTTTATAGAAAGGAAGGTATGTATGCATTGTTTAGATTTTAGCAGAATTTTTTTTTTTTTTTTTTTTTAGAATTTTCTACAAAAATATTAAGC
>MINK01187824.1:10229-25314 GCA_001735545.1 Phormia regina
CAAGGAAACCGCAATATGCTCTAAAAAATGGATTTTATGCGCATTAAATATGCAATAAAAAACGAAAAATATGCTTTAAGAACGAGAAAAGTGCATATTTTCTCGTTCTCAAAGATTACTTTTATAATTTAGAGCATCTGTCAAAACGTGCCTTTCAGATTTAAGGTGCCACTACATACAGTACTTCCGCGTCAACTGCAAATGACAGCTGAAGTAAAATTCATGCATTTATATGGAACTTAGCTAAATTAGTACGTCAACATTTTGCGTGATGTACTTTAAAGAAGAAAAATATTGAACTTTGAAGTACCGTTGATTTATTCTTAGAATTACATATTTTTTTCATGAGTCGAACATTTTTATTTGGAATTCATTATTTCAACTGAGAACATAATTTTTTCATCTTTATATTTTTCAAGGTAAAAATTTTAATAACAAAATAGTGCAGAGACTGGGTAAATATAATTTATACGTTGCGTAGCTGTCAGTCGCAGTTGAAGCGAAAGTATTCTATGTAGTTGAGCTCTTATAGCGAAAACAATTTTACCGTAAGTCGGGGTTCACACACGGCATTTTTTTTCTTTGCCGCAATTCTGACTTTGTAGACGAGAGAGGTAAAGAGAATGTAAAAGTTTAGTATTCTCTTCTCCTCTCTCTCACCTATAAACTCAGAATTGCGCTAAGAAAAAATACATTTTTCATACATGTAAATAATCACAAAAATGTTTCTCTTGTAAAATTTGTTGACAACATTTACGATATTTTCGCGATTAGGGCTCGATATGCTTTCATTAAAAAAATATTGTTTTTACAACATAAACCTACTTCTTTATGATAAAATGGTATCTATTAAAGTTAATTAATTTAAAAAATTATTCTTTTTTTCTATTTTTTTTTTATAAAATTAAATTGGAAAAACATATTTTGAGATAAAAAATTATTCTTAAAATGTCAAAACATGCTCTAAAATAACCTTGCTCTAAATGCCTTAAAAATAACAAAATATGCTATAAATATGCACTAACAATTACCAAATGCAAATATATGCAATTAAGGGTAAAATATGCCAAAATATGTAGTAACAAATCAAATGACCAAAATGATTTATTTGTCATGAAACTGATAAAAATTTGATCAATGACTTNNTCAATGACTTCATTCAACGTCCAGGAAAAAACATGCAATTGCATATTTTGGTTTACCTGTTTATAAGTATATAAGTTTTTATAAAAAACAATTATTTTCAAAAGTTTTACTTTAGTTCCAAGAAAAAATTTTTTTTTTTTTTTTTTTTTTTTTTTTTTTGTTACTATGGCCGACATATTATTATATACAAAAATAATGAAGTCAATATCTTCTATAGAACCAATCTTAAAAACAAATTCAGCACTAAAGATCTTTTTCTTCCTAAACTGCTACTATTATGTTAAAATGTGTCATTATAGTTAAACTCCATTAAATATCCCCTCCCTTGCCTTAAATTTATGCCAATTTGTTCGTTTTAATTTTAAATTAAAACAGGAAAATAAAAAAAAAATAAAAAACTTAAAATAATCTTTACTTTTGTTTTGTCAACTTAATTATAACAAATTTTGGTTGTATGGCATTAATAAACCTCTTAATCTTAACAAACACAACCATAATTAAATCAAATATTATCTCTGTGATCTATAGCTTCAGGGTATTCCTTTCTATTTGTATCTCTATATTCAATAGAGCAACATACAGCCATAGCCTATGCAGCATTAAAAGGCAAAAAAAAATATAATAAAATGAAAATATTATGTCAAATTGAGTTCACACAGCAGGATTTAGAAAATCAAACACCTCAACGCCAAAAAAATAAAATAAAAGAAAAAAATGTTGGCAAAATAAAAGAAAAGAAACTCAATTTAATTCAATTGAACATATGACAAACAAAAGATAAAAGTTCAATTTCGTAATAAATTTTATATGTTTTAATAAAACGACGACTACGGCAATGATGATGAGGATAACGATGATGATGGTGATGAGGATGATGACAATGGTGTTGTATACGGTATTGGGTAAATAGTAAAAGGCCAGAAACGTTTTGACTTCTTGCCAAAATGAGAATATGACAGCTTGAATGCTGCAGGCTTTTGTTAGCCTACTGAATGAAAAGGTAGACTAAGTTTAAAAGAAATGTTTGTCACCGTTTCCATTTAATTTAAAAGAAGAATTTTAATAACAAGATTTTTGAGAATATCAGTAGCAGTTTTTTGACAAATATTAAGCGTCATTACTTGAACAATTAGCTGCTTTCTAAATTATTCTCGCTACATTAATCTTTATTTCATATACATTTTCCCCCAAAAAATGTAAGGTCCTTAAAAGTTGTTATCTTTGGATGCTTTATTTAATTCATATAATTTTTTTACAGCTTTAGGAATAAAAACCATACATACGGTCGTCTTGGAAGCTGATCTTTTTCCCTTATATTAAGTTGACTTTTTATAGAAAAATCATATATAACAATAACATCCTATTTGGCTTAAATCCCAAAAAACTGAGCATAAAAAAAGTAGGAAAACAAAAAACACAAAACCGAAATAAATTCTTTTACAAAACATATAAAAGCTGATTTCATTCCAATGTTGGTTGCTGTTACGTTTTTTTTTTTTTTTATTTTATTTCATTTTTGTTTTGTTGTTTTTGCTGTTGTTGTTGCTACTGTTGGCTGTTGAATGAATTTATGCCTCTGGGGTTGGTGAATGAAATTCACACTTCGACAATGATTGCTTTCTCACTGCATTAAATGAAATTATAAATAACAAAGACGAAAAGATACTAGAGAAAGGTAATGAACAACAATAAGATATATGAATGTATATAACAAGAAGGAGGTCCTATTCAAACCTAAAGGAAGATGTTAAAATTATTAAACGTAAAATGATTGTTAAAGCAAATACATACATACACATACATAGATACATATAAATATATACATTAAGCTAAATAAATGATTGCTTATTTGGCTGCTATTTAATTCAATGGGTTGGCTTTTGTAACTAAGAGGTGTTAGAATGATTTGATATTTGTTAAATTTTACAATTTCATTTTTAAGCTAGAAAACCGTAAGAAAAAAAAAGAGATTTCATTTAATTTCTTTTCTTTTTTTTTACACTCATTTTTCTTACTTAATTTTTTTCCTTTATTTTATTTTTTGAATGACTGACTATAAAACAAGTAAAATGTGTAGGTATAGATGTATGTATTTATGTTATGTAGTAAATATTTTTATAACTGTATGTGTAATTTTATCCATTTAATGTGTTTTATAGTACAACAAGTGCTTTGTACTTTTACTCGTTGTATTAATGCCACAATGAGTTTTTCATCACATTTTAATTTCATGGTTTGCTTCCTCAGCACTTCGTGCTTTTTCAAACGTTTTTTGAAAAAAAAAAACAGAATACTTTAACATACCAACTTAATCGAAAATATATGTAAGTAATGCAACCAACTATATCACAATAGAATTAGAATTTTAAAAAGTAAATTTTTGGAGAAATTATTTTTATATCCTACATTACCACAGGCGATTGGGTTAATATAGGATATAATTGTTAAGGATATAATACATATCCTATATTACCCATTATATCCATTATATATAATGGTTATATCCTATATTTTAATCGATCTAACAATGTCCTTCTGTCTGTCTTGCTGGCCGTCCATGTAAACCTTGTGCATAATGTATCTTAAAAACTAAGTAAAATTTTTGGTTTTAATAACTTACTTCCTTTTCATTTATTACAGATCTTTCATCTATCTAATTATTGAAGGTTATAGATTGTTAAAAGGTAGACGTGATTGACTGTTTTTTTAATAATAAAGACTTCTCAGAACTGCATTCAAATAAAAATCAATTTGTGATTTTCCCAAGATTATCAATTGCATTTTGATTTCTATCACATAAAGTTTAATTTAACAATTTTTGGGTGTTTTTTTTTTCAAAAGCTATATTAATATAAAATAAAAAATCATCCTATCGTTACCGAAAATGCTAAATTTTAAAAATTTTGATGTTACGCTGTTTTGCATATTCCGTGACGATATATAGGAAAACTATTCTCCCCATATCATTTAGCAAATCTAACTTAACCCATTTCCAACCACTGTTGCGTTTTCGCATCAATAACTTTACCTATACAGTAACTAACTTAGTTTAAGATCAATGATGATGTTTTATAAATCAATGTTTAGCTTGGAATGTTAACTAAATGAATTGAGAAAGGAAATTAAATTTCGAGAAATTTTTACCCCCGGTAGAGTCGATCTAAAAAAGGTATTCAAAATAGGCCTTTTTAAAATTAATAAAATCATTCGAAAAGTTTTGCAAAACATACAAGTTAAATTATTTCGCAAATAATTCAATAAGATAGGAACTCCAAACACTTAAAATGTTTGTTGCGAAAACGCATCAATGGTCAATTAGGGGTAGTGTAATTTTTTTTTATGCATATATTTTCCACCTAAGATAAATTACTGGAGTTAATTTTTTTATAATCAATGAAAAAAGTGTAAGAAAAAGAATTTCCAAACGAATAGCGCTACCTGCATATGATGTATTTTGATGAATTTTGTGATGTCATAAAATCCCTTTGATTATTATCACTAAAACTCTAGGAGGTACTTGAGACGTGCCAAAATCTAAGTTTTTCCGGTTGCCTTAAGTAATGTTCTTCAAAAGTCATATAATTTGCTAAAGAGAAACAGAAAACGTTACATTTTATTGCGCTTTTTCTTCAAAATATTGAATAAAAAATGAAAGGAGGTACAATTTCTTAATTTTTTCTATAATAGAATGCGTTATCTACTTTCGATGACAGCCCAGTTTTCTATTTCAATGAAGTGGGATAAGAAGGATGTCAAACTATAAAAAAATAAAATTGCTAACGATTACAAAAAATTGTCATTTAACCCATTTCCGACCACTGCCTGATTACGTTGTTATTGTGATAACATATTAGATTTGAAAGCATAGATATTTTTTTACGAAATACAAGGCCTGGAAAATTTCAAAACTTACAAAAAAAAAAAAAACAAACAAACAAAATTTTCAGAACAACATTTTGAAAAATTTTAAGCTCAAATTTAAAGTTATTTATCGTTAGACAGTTCTTTGATAAGTAGATTTAAAAATATCGCCAAAATGACCATTGATGCATTTTAGGTGATTCGTATGTCTTTAACACCTGACTTTGGACAGCTTATACATAAAAGATGAGACTTTTTTCTCTTGTCTTTAAGACAACATATTAGTCTAATAATAAATGTAAAAAAGTTAAAATTAACTATATAATTAGTTAATTAGGCGATGTTAAAGATACTGAAGCGAAAACGCAACAGCGGTCGGAAATGGGTTAAAATGACAGCAAAATAAAATTTCGACGAATATCCAGGACATAATATAAGAATAACTTGTGGTTGATATTCCACTGATAAATAAAACAAACTAATTTTTTTCTGAGTAATGTCACAATTTTTAAAGCATTATCAGCCAAGAATAATAACGGTTATACGAAATATAAATTAGAACTAAAAAATAGTCCATGATCTAACTGGAAACCAAATGTAAATTAAACAAAGGTAAACTTGATATCAAATTAGGTCACCTGTACAAAGGAACAAAAATACGTCACCGACCATCATATTTAGATGTTACAAAACATTCAGCAAAAACAGAACTGAAAAAGTCATTGTTTGTAATAGGTCTTCTATTTCTCATAGACCCCATATATTGTCCCTACGAAATAGGTTTTCAATTCAATTAAAAATTTTTTCTAATTTACACCTCTCACCAAAATTATTATATCAATTATTAATGCTCATTAATACTGTATATCCAATTTGACTAAGAAACCCCATGCCGTAGTTTTTTATTATTATTTTCCATTTTGTAATTCTGTGTTTATAAAAGTACAAAAAAAAAAATGATTTAAAAAATATATTAATTAAAATCAAAGAAATTGTCTAGATCAATGTAAAAATAAACGAAATGATTGAAAAAGCAAGAACTAATCAACATCGTTCATTTTACTGATTCATTTAAGAATAATGGAACTATAGCTGGTCCTCTTATGCAACTTCCATAAAAATCCAGCGTTAAAATTATTGCTTAGTAATGATATTTTTCAAAAGCAAATCTAATATCATCAGAAACAACAACAACAAAAGTAACATCACCGACAATGGCAATAACAAATATGTACTAGCAACACTATGACCGACCGTTGTAAAAAAACAACAATAAATACAACAACAGCAAGAACAACAAGACCAACGAAAAAATAATCAAGAATATCAAATACGTGTTGTTATTTGATGAGAATTTAATATCCTTCAAATGAAAAGGTCATTTTTGTATATGTATAACTTATAAGCGAAAAAAAATACTTAAATTTTAAATGATTTTCTATTAAACCATAATAAAATGTAAACTTTTTTTGTGAACAATTAAAGTAATACGTGGATTTAACAAAATTTAAAATACATTATTAAACTTAAATCAATAAAAGGACAGCAAAAGGACAAATGATTTTTTTTTTTGTAATATAAAATTTCCATAAAATTTATAAAAACATTTCAAATATTTTTTTCAAAAGAACAATTTTTTGAAACTTATTTAGTATTAAAAATTATTTATTAAGAATGAACATGTTCACACAAAGCGTTTATACACAAAGAGTTTATAGGAGAGGAAGAAGAGAATACTAAGCTTTTACATTCTGTTTAGCTCTTTCATTTACAAAGTTAGAATTACGGCAAGAAAAAAATGCTATGTGTGAACGACGACAATATTCCGTCTTTTAAAAAGTCCATTTCATCTTTAAATGAAATTCAAAATCAATTTCCTTCATTTTCATAAACATTTATAAGTTTAAAATTGTTATCCATTGAAAAACAAATTTTCGTAATTATTTGTCGTTACAAATTTCTATTATCAACAATCTTTGTTATAACTTTCTTGCAAGGTGTATCCAAGAGTTTTTAATTGATGTCAAATTCCTTTTTTTCTTTTATTTTCTTTTAGTTTTCTTTTATTTAATCTCTTTTTATCAGAAATATATTTTAACAACCATATGATTTCATTCTTCCATTGAACTCCCTAAAGCACTTTGATGTGTATGTGTGTAAGTGTGTTGCCAATCATAAAGTTTATTTCCATCTTTTTGTTTCTTTTGCCAAACTTAGAAAATCTGCTTTGCAACGAGACAAAAACGTATGAAAAATAAAATATATAGAGAATTGAGGGAAAGTTTTTAGAGCACAAATTAAATTTCAGTTATTAAACCATCAATTCAATACACAATTAAGAAGTTCAAAGTTTTACAAAAAAAGAAGTACAAAAAAAAATAAAAGTAAAAAGCCAAAGTAAACTTTTATGTTATGTAAACTTTTGACAAAAGTGACAAAAACTTTGGTAACGTGTTTTTCTTATTTCTAACTATACACTTTCTAAAGCAAACCCTAAGTAAAAAAAAGATGCATTAAGTACAAAAACAAAGTGAGTTTAGGTGACAGTTGATAATTTTAAACTCATACGAATATGATTTTACCCCCAGTTATATTTCTTTTTTTTTTAAGTGTTTGAAGTTTTTTTTTTTTTTTTTTGGAAATTTTAAAAACTTCTTTAAACTAAATTATGAACAATTATGATTAGCAATATACTTCATACTTATTTTCTTTTATTTCACCCCTAAAAGTTTGCTATAGAAAATTAACAAATTATTTATATGTTTCTTTCTGTTATCAGTTGCATCACCCTGTGTGCATAAGCTGATTTTACGTTACATTTAAAAAGTTTTGAGTGAAAATAAGATGCTGAACTAGAAAATCGTTTGTAACTCCACCATTCCTAAATGAATTTCACTGAATTTCAATACCAAGATTTTCGACACTATTGGCTGCTTATGTTTTGAATAAGGTCATGAAAAACCCTATTTCAATATACATTGAAAAAAGTATTTTTAATGAATACTATTTTTTCCAAGAATTCACTATTTTTTCCAAGAATTTATTAAATTAATGCTCGAATTCATAGTTCCAATAAAAATATTCAATAAAATAAATAAAAAACCAGTACTTGAACATAATTCTTAATAAGATAAGTTAAGTGATTAATTTATTTATTGTATTAATACATTGAATTCGTTTATGCAATGTACTAATACATTGTTATAATTAAAAAGAATCATTACACAATGAACAAAATTATTGAATCAGTGAAATATTTCATTAAATGGGAAACAAATTAAACAAAAATAAGACAGTTTTTATCTATCTCTTAACAAGAATTTACGCGTTTAAAAAAGTAAAAAAATCAATCAATGCTGTATTAACAAAAATTATTATTAAATAAGTTATAAACCATTAATATGAATTCATTCTCCCAGGAGAAGTCGAGAAGCACAATTGATTAAACCCAATTAAATGAATTATTAAAAACCATTAAAAACCATATTTTTTAATAAAATTATTAACTAAATTTATATTGGAATTTAATAATATTATTTATTAATATAATTAATTTTCTAATTGGTATACATTTATATTTTAAATAAATTGACAGTCTTACAAAAAATTTTAAGAAAAATTTAATTTTTTATATTTTTTCTATAAAAATGTTGAAATGAAATAAACAACAACAAATAAACAAGAAAAAGCAGTAATAATAAAATCAATTATTGAAGTTATTAATATTATCATTTTGATGATAAGGGCAAAATCAATTAAAAATTAATTAATGATACAAATTTCGTAATTGAAGTCGATTTTTACTTTTAACTAACTAGTGGTTTTATACAGTTTTTAAAATCATATATTTAACTTATATTTTTGTAGATAAAACAATTAAGACGTTTCGGATATTGTTGCGAATTCAAAATCAAGACGATTATATTCGTAAGTATTCATAAATATTTAAAATGTTTTAATTTAATTCTTTATAAAATTATATTACAGACTGATGAAGATTTGGACGCTACAACTGGTGATCGTCAATGATATACTTGAATTATATTTATGACATCTATATTATTTTTGTTTATATTGAGTCAATAATTATGATTAATTGCACTAAATCATTTAATTAAAAAAAAAAAACCCAAAATACCGAACAATTATTTTCAATGTACGGTTTCATTGGGACAAAATGTGATTTCATTGAAATCAGTCAATGTTCACTGGAATTATTAATTTTGTTTAATGAACACATTCATTGGTTTTAAATTTTATCAATGAACTTTTACATTGAATTTTAATATCAATGAATGTTAATACATTGTCCTAATGAACCTGTACATATGATCAAAATTAGTGCACAAATTAACTTTCTCATTGTATTTATGTACATTTTTGCTTCAGTGTACATACAGACAAATATATATTTTTAAAAGCAATTTTTAATCACAACAACTGCGATTACTTTTGCATTCTACATTACCATAGGTGTTTGGGGTATTATGCGTTTATGATGATATTTATAAGGCACAGAAAAAAAACTTAAAGTATACCAATCGGAATCACTTTCTGAGTCGATTCATATTAAAATTGTAAACAAATTACTACAAGTCTCATTTTTAAACACATTTTGATGAAATTTCATACGAAGAATTATTTTGATACAATGACGAAATCTATTGAAACTGGTTATGTTCATGATAAGTGTAATACAAATTTCGTCAAGACATGTCAATAATTGACCACAGCTCCCATATGAATGCATTTTCTGAAAATAACTTTAACGTATATCAATACTATACAAATATCAGTATCAAGTTAATAAGATTTTTAAGTAAAAATCACAATGCCAAATTTTATGAGGTTCAGTCAATATGTTATAAATCCACTTTCGTAAATATGTTATATGTCATATGTTATATGTCATATGTTATAAATCCACTTTCGTAAAACGCCCTAAAGGAAATAAATTTATAAATTGTTATATTAATTTACTAATTAATTTAAATTTTACTCTTATAATTTATTCATATTAATCAAATATTTGACCAAAATTACGTAAACACTATATAAATGTGGGATTTTTTTTATAAAGCTTGGTGGGTTTAATCAATCAAAATACGATTTATTTTAATTAATAAATTATTGTGTATAAAGTTTATTTTAAATTATCAAACTTTAAATTAAAAAATTCACTTCAATTTAACAATTTGGCGGACGCTGGCTTTAACTCAATTACAACTTTTAACTTCAACTTTAGAGCAACTTCAACTTTTGCACAACTATTCTGTAACTTCTCAGCAACTAACTTCAACTCACTTCAACTGTGGCGCACCTTAATCCAACTTCAACTAACTAACTATTCTCCTTTTCTCCTATTTATATCCCTATTCAGTATTACTCGCTATTTACCTAAAGCTCTAGAAACTTCCTAGCGAACGAAACCTCTATTTGTCTCTTTCTTGGCCGTTGTTAGTACGTTTATCTAACGTTATGTCTCGTCCATATTTTGTCTGTTGCGTACGTGACTCGTCACTAGCTCCGTCCAGAATATCCTGTCCGTTAACTATCTTAACCCTCTTCTTACCAACGTCTGCCAGATCTAGTGACGTGACCGGGCTCCAATCCCACATAAATATTTTATAACGTCTCCATTTTAATCAGAAAATATTTTTTACTTATCACTAATAATAAGTAACATCTTAATCTTCTTTGAAGCTGTTTTTGGTAAACTGGTGGTGACGCAAATTTTTGTCAAATATTTGACAAATGTGAACACAGTTTTAGTAAAAATATCGATTCAGAATTGGCCACAGGTCTAATATAAACCCCCCTCCGTATTATGATGAATATACAAAATGGTGTAGGGATCATATGGTCGAACTATAATTTTCTATTTCGTTTTTTTTTTATTGATACATAACTGCATTGAAGTCATTTAACTAAAGTTATTCTTAAAAAATTGACCCAAATTTGCTGTGTGTTATATTATACGACCTTGATTTTTGTACAATTAATTTATTAAAAATCAAAAATAATAACTAAATAAATACCATTGAACTTTTAAGATATTCTCATTCAATGTAATGATCAATAATGTTTCTATATAGTTCTTTTAATTTATTTTAAAAGTCAACAGATTAAGAAATCTGTATTTGTATGTATGCGTGTGTATTCTTAAGATATTATTTTTCATATAAGAGACTTGTTTGTCCATGCGACCATTTAAAATAGCAATTTTTGTTGTTGTTGTTGTTGTGTACATGGTACAAAAGCTTATAGAGACATATTAATAAACCAAATAATAAAATAAAACGATATAATTAATTTAATTTTGTTGACATCTGTTAAATCTTAAAAATACAAAAACACACACATATACATTTTTACTTAAGTTTATGATTTTAATGTATATTAAGGGGGCTGCTGACGAAAACTCTGGATATAGAAAAAGTGCTTTGGTAATTATATAGATTACATATAAAGATCAAGCGCGGATCTACGGGGAAGATAAAAAGTAAATTTCCCTCCACAAAATGAATACGCTAATGAAAAATCTCTTCTATTTTCTTCCCACAAAAGCTTGAGCTTTAATGATGATATATGTTCCTCTATGGTAAATGATTCCCATTTCAGCGAACTTAAGGAAATTTATTACCTGCTACTCAGTACTGGTTCACCTTGCTAATACTTTTTTACAGATCTTCTTTTATTTGCTAAGCATTTTTTACTTTCCAGAGCTTTCTGCAGGTTTCAGACGACGAAGAAAACTAAAATTTGGCTTACATATGTCAATTTGCGAATTTTAAACTTTTATCATGGAGCGGAAATAAGCGTTTCTTTTTTTGAATTTTCTAATTTTCCAAAGCTTTCTGTAGCTCCGAGACGTGATAGAAAACTAAAATTTGTACCCCTTATAAAATTTGTTGTCTTACAAATCCTAACTGAACAAAATTTTGAAAATTTTATCAAGGAACGGAGATATCTTTCCAAAGCTTTCTGAAGCTCGCAGGGACAAAGAAAACTTTACATCCTACGAATCCTAACAAAGCCGGATTTTTAAAATTCTATCAGGTAACGAAAACTAGCGAATTTATATGTAATTTTTTAAGCATTTTTTCCCTTTCCAGAGCTTTTTAAAGCATCCAGATGTGGTAAAAATTCAGCTTACTTATAAAGCTTTTCGTTCTATAAAAACCTAAAAGAGCCAGATTTAAACATTTTTATCAGGGATCGGATATATTTACTTTATATCTTCCACTACCTAGCCATCTTATTCAAAATGTAGCGTTTTAAAATTTTCCTAGATATGAGATAATTAATATTTGATTGCTATGGAGAGAACTACTCCCCCTGGTGGACTATTTTCTTTGTATGGGTGCTACCCCTTATTGTAAAAGGAAAATTTAAAAAAATTTAAATTTAATCGAGTAAAAGCAGTATATTGATTCACCAAAAAGGTGCCAACCTTAAAAAAATTATTTGAAAAGTGGATGTGTAATTAGTAGGTGGTGGGGGGTTGGTTTGCTGATATTCCATCTAGATCTAACATAACCAATAACTTTATTCGTCATTGTTATTACCTGCCATTATATTATATAACTATTACTTTCACGATAAGAATAAGGACCGATTTACAACAACTTTCTTCAAGTCTTATTACCTAAATTAACTTGTTGGTTATGATTTTAGGATCTGAACTTTTACTGCATGTCCTATTATACTTTCTAAAGAATAAACCCTAAAAATATTACATTTAATGATGAAGTGCCCAGATATGTCAATACATCAGCAAAATAGTTCTCAAATTTTTAAGAAAATTATTCTCAACATTTACTACATGTTTGCTGGGTTATTGCTAAATATTTTTTATTATTTTTTTTTTTTTTTGGGTGCTAACAAGTACATTGACGTACACTGTGCGGCTTTTCAACATCCTCTGAAGGCATAACGCCTCTTCTTATTTATGTGTCCAATTTGTATCTGATATCGATTAGTGTTTTCCAAATTCAAACTTTATAAACACTTATTTTGCCTTTTGGCCCCACTGTGCTTTTAACAAATCTGCACGCGTGTCAATATTACGAGTTACTTACAGTAGTAAACGATAATGAGGAGTATTATTATTCTATGTTATAGTCTTATTTAGGATTATAGCGATTAGAACGATTACCTAAATGAACTTTTTGGATCATAAACTTTCTGTATGTTCTATTTACTTCTAGGAAATAAACTCTAAAAATATGATAGCTATTTCGAATAAGTTGCTCACGTATACAAAGCATCGCAAAATAATTCCCTATTAGAAAAAAATATATATTCTCATATTTTTGTCGCTATTACTACATGTTTCGCTGGGTTATTGCTAAATATTTTTTTTTATTTTTTTTTTTTTTTGGGTGCTAACAAGTACATTGACGTACACTGTGCGGCTTTTAATGGAAATGACTTCGTCACAGTTAATAATATTTTAATACATTATTTGTATTTTCAAATCGCATTGACACTCAACAGCAAGATCTGCCCCACAATTTTTTATTTGGATGGTGTTTGGAAATCACAGCTCCCACTAAAATTTACACAGACAATACACACATACACAGTCTCATATATTTCGTATCTATACGAATTAAAATTCATAATGTTGTTTGTATCTTGTGAGAATGATACGACTAATAAAAAAAATATTATATGTGAGATTTACAATATATAAAACACAAAATAAAAATATAAATAAAAGTTTGAAAAAAATGAAATGAAATGTCGTGCGCATTTTTGCGCTCCTACATACTAGTTAGTAGAGATAAAGAATCCATCGCATGTAGTAAATGGTGACATTTTTCTTTTCTTTTCAATCGTTTTGTTGTTTGATTTCTATTCTAATATTTTGGAAAAAGAATGAAATTGTCATAATTTCTTTTGATTGAAAATTATTAAATTCTAACAAAAGCATAAGAAAAATAAAAAATTTTGGCGCGTTTTTTTATGATTTTGCTTATTTGTTTGTTATTTAAATTGTCTTAGAAAAGAAAGAAGACAAAAAAAAAACAAAAACAAATTAAGTGGCCATATTATATTGTGATGTTTTTGTTTAGGTAAATATTTGGAGAATTTTGAGACATTTCACTAGTTCCACCTAAGACGTGTAAGATTAAGGTGCTATAAATATTTTCGTTTTTTTTTTTTTTCATATACTTCGTGTTTGTTTTTTTGTTTTTTAATTCGCTAAATATATATTCGTAAGGAAAAAAAAATTGTCCGATTGTGTGAAAAAAAGAAAATGTGTCGTCTTAACACTTTGTTCTTTCTCAATATATACAACGCCACACAATTTTCTGTGATTTTAATGGCCAATGACATTTTGTGTAAAAATTTTTTGTATATAATTTTGTAAAAAATAAATAAAATAAAATAATTTTTTTTTTTGAAAAGACTTTTTTATTATAAAATACTGCACAACAAGTGCAAAATATATGAAAAAAAAATTACTGTGCATTTTTAATGTGTTCTTTTTTCCATTAAAAATTTTTGCTCCATGTTCTTTAGTCACTCACTTGTAGCCAGCAAAGTGTTTCTTTCGCGGTTCGTTACGTTTTTTCCCTCATCTTCTGTGTATAATTTTCTTCGGTCATTCGCGTAGTCATCCCGCGCTAAGTTCGAAAGTGTGTTTTTCTTTTAAAGAGCCATAACATCAACAAAAATTTACTAAAAAAAAAAGAAAAGTGTTTTATATATATATTTTCATGTTTTTTTCTATATATTTTGTTAATTCCACTGTGCTATATGGAAATAAATCTAAAAATAAATAAAGAAAGAATAAATAATAATAAAAAAAAATAAGTTAAATCCATTAATATAAAGTGTTTTTAAGAAAAATTTTCAATAAATTTTAAAACAAAAACTTCTTCATAAATAAAAAATAATAAAAAAAAAATCTGCAAAAAATTATATTATAAAAATTTTAAATTTTTTATTAGCAAAATTTTATTTTGTGTTTAAGAAAATACAAATAAATAATCATAATAATAAACATAAAAATTTCAATTTGAATATTTTTCATGAGACAAATAAATATTAGGTGAGTAAATTTATG